>KV010769.1:0-12267 GCA_001598015.1 Dorcoceras hygrometricum | reverse complement strand
TGCCGCAATTGTCTTATGTAGATACTCTTCCCACTGTTAGTGAATTCTTTAAGCTGCTCAAAAAGAGATGGGCAGATGTCTGTCTAGAAGCTGCATAATTTTTTGTTTCTGGAACACTCCTGCCAGTAGGTTCTCTCAATTTTTTCCGAGCTCTAACTGTTGTTGAACCCGCTCAAGATTTTGGTTTTCGAAGGTCGACTGTCACATCTTGGGGATGGTCCCAACTTTGCACAGCTTTTGTAAGATACAGCTTATTCGGGGGTTTGCAATCAGTTGATATCAGCAATTTTATTTCAGTTCTCATTCCTGTCCGACCAGTTTTGAGGGATGCTAATATTCTTGATACCGTTGTACAGAGAACACCAGTTTTTCTTCTAACAGACACCAGTACACAGGAGGATCCGATTGTACAGATGGATATAGATAAACATCCAGATTCTCCACCTACCTCAGCTGATTCTTCTTTGCACTTCAATGCCAATGACATTCCTATGGAAGAAGACTCAGCTAATGACCAGCTTATCTTGCCTTCAACTACGCGCATCGATTGATCAAGTTCAATTTGAGAAAATCAGGCGAAAGGATGATATGGACAAACTCAAGGAATACTTTTGATGCATATTCGAGACCTTGAGAAGCAGTTTTCAGACCGTTTTGATCAATAGGACAGGGCCTATAGGGTGTTACTTAACAGTATTCGCCAAGAGATTCACGATCAAAAGACCCTCCTATCGCTGGATTTTCTTACATCTCAGAAGAGGATCAGTACTCAGGTGGCGGCCGTGGCCACAGGCTTAACTGATGTTCAGAAGGATGTTCAGGACACTAAGGATGCTTTCTTCCATCATTTACTGGATTTTCGTGCTCAGGCACAGGAGAACTACAATAATCTTACCACTCAATTGGGCGAACTTGTTGATTACATCAATCGTGGTGGTAATGACAAAAAGGGGGAAGAGAGTAGCAGCCGCCGACCTCAACCGCCTCCAGATGATCAGAATAGAGCCAGTGGGGGAAGTACGAGCAGAGGTGGTGGTTCTGGTGGATGTAGTAGAAGAGATTATAGAAGGGGTTCTTCGAAAAGGCGATCCAGCAGTGGTGGTGGTGGATCTGGTACTGGTGGTGAAACTTATGGACCGTATGGACCTTATAAGAAGAATGATGAATTGTGGCTGTATGGAAAGAATCATTTTTAAGATTTTGAAGTTTTTATTGTACAAATTTTTTGTACATTAATTCAGTTAATGAGATTTATAAAATTTCAGCACGACTTCGAGTTTTCTTATATCTTCTTAAGACGTAAGGCTGCTAAGTTTTGTCATCACCAAAAATGGGGAAATTGTTAAGATAAAATTTATTAGTGTTGGTGATAACAAAATAAGACCAAGAAATGACTTTAAGCCTTCGCAGAATATTTCAGAAGTCATGACGTCATCCTAGCGTTTTGTAGCTTTCAGAAGTTGTGATGTCATCTCAGTGTATTAAAGAGTTCAGAAGTCGTGACGTCATCTCAGTGTATTGAAGAGTTCAGAAGTCGTGACGTCATATAAGTGGATTGAAGATTTCTAAGTCTCGAAAGATTCTGAGCTAAGCATTGACTTCTGAGTTGACATTCGGGAATAGTTATTCAGACTTGAAGCTACAGTGGAAGATCTGTTGTTAGAAGCATAGTGTATTCAGACTTGAGTAACAGATTGTGGTTCAGTTTCAAGTATTTCAGTTGTGAACTATGTCTCGAAAGATTCTGAGCTAAGCATTGACTTCTGAGTTGACCATTCCGGAACAGTTATTCAGACTTGAAGCTATAGTGGAAGATCTGTTGTTTGAAGCATAGTGTATTCAGACTTGAGTAACAGATTGTGGTTTAGTTTCAAGTATTTCAGTTGTGAACAGTATCTATTCAGTTTTTCGATAAAGTTGCTTTGACATCAGAAGTGATAAATTCATATTTTGGGTTATTTGTAGCAGAGCTTTCAGATATCGAAACAGTATCAGTTTACATTCCGTTTTTGCATTCAGATGTTACAAGTACACAGTTATCTCTATATATTCAGTTGTGACAGCTATGAATACACAAGCAGTAGCGAGATAGCGACCTATTGCAAGGCAGAAAGAAATGTTTTAACATAAACAGCTTTCAGGCGTAAGGAACGAACAGCTTCAAACTAGATCATTTGCTTAAATTGGAAAGAATCAATGATCACGATTGAATCGTACAAATGCCTGGAATTAAGGAGACAATGTCAGTGCTATTTTGGGCGATTGTACGCAGTATACAGAGGACGTTATACGACGTTTGCTCAAATATGGATATACGACAATTGGCCCTGATGAAGCGCAAATTACCATTTGGTGGAGCAGGATATACGGTTGTACGATGAACATATATTAAAAAGGATTTTGTTTCCTTAGGCGAAATTTAATGACCGTTGAGATCGAATGGTATAAAAGGCTGAGGAATTCAAATTGAGAAGCTCTCTGCCAATTCTCCTATCCTCGCCTATTCTACGTCTTCATCATTCTCGAGCTTATTATCTATTTGAATCTATCTTTCAAAAGCTCACACAGTCACTGGAAATCCACACTGCAAAAATTATTTGAAGTTCCAGTGATTTCAATCTCGAAGAACAGTTTCTTAGTTGTTCTTAATAGCTAAATCTTAGATATATCATCTTCTGGTTCACTTTTGTGAATCGAGCTTCATAGAATAGAAACCAGAAGAATTACAGTCTCAAAACCATTGTATTTCATTGTTATCATTTAGAATTCAGTCTGTAACGAACTGACTGTTTAAAGCAGTTCGAGAAATTCTAAGTGTTGTAAACAGCAGCTGCATCTGCTTATGGATTGGAGTTGCTAGGAGTTCACCTGTAGCGAGGCTCGGTGATTGGGTGTGTACAGTGTCTGTATTCATAAAAGCCTTCTAGTGGAACCTTACTGAAAAGGAAGAAGGGGAGACGTAGGATTTGATATCCGAACTTCCATAAACAAACTCTCGACCTTGAACTTTTACTTTACTGTATTTATTTATCATTACACTGTTCACAGATTGATCGACTTAATTCCGCACATTATTTTTTAGTCGAGAAATCTGATTTTTGACTGAGATACCTTAAATCTGGTAACTCGGATTTAAGTTAAGCAAGGCGCTTGTAAAAACTGTTTTAAGGTTTCAAAAATTTAAAATCCCAAAGGAGTTCATTCAACCCCCTCCCCCCTTTTGAACTCCTAAGGCTGTTTTTCAATCCTATTGATCATATCATCTTGTCATTACCTGAAAGTCATTGTAGATATGAGATCCACATCTGGTATCAAGTACCCAAGAAGTCGAGTTAGGAGACACATTCATTTCAATGTAAAACATACCTTTCGCAGTTCGCAACTGCTCGAGGTAATCCTTACAGTTCCTCATCCAATTCCCAGGCTTGTGGCAGTGGTGACAAACATCCTCAGATTTGTTTGGCTTTGAAGTCCTTGCCTTGGGCTTCTTGGTGGGCTTTCCCTCCTTCGCAGGGGCAGAACGCTTCTTACCCTTGTGTTTTGGCCCCTTCTTTGCAGAGGAAGAAGAGCCCAAAAGGAGTACGGGCTTGTTATTCTTTATGGTCCCCTCGAACACGACAAGCATGTTTACCACCTCTTCAAAGGTGGCCTCCAGATTTTTCATGTTAAAGTTGATCACAAAGGAGTCGACGCAGCAGACAGGGAGAGGAGAAGCAGATCCACAAATAGCTCATATGGAAGCGAGATATCAAGGCCAACTAGCTTCTCAATAAACCCAATCATACGGACCCCATGCTCGCGGACCGAAGTCCCCTCGCACATGGGGCTCGTCATGAGCTCCTTGACAGTAGTGAACCTCTCAGTCCGAGAGTTTTCCCCATACAGCTCTTTCTGTCATCACTGATGGTGCAATGAAAATAATGAAGATCAACATAGAATTCACAACGACTGATGGTGCATCAGAACATGTTAAAAATAGGAGACACTAGAACACTTATGAGGGGAAAAAGAAGGCAAATCTGGACAACATGGCCAGGGAAATTCTCTACAATACGCTGGACAAAAATATGTTCAGCAAAATCAAAACCTGTACCACCAACGAAATCTGGGAGAAGCTAAAACAAATCTGCGAGGGCAATGATGAGACGAAAGAGAACAAGCTAACTGTGGCCCAGCAGAAATATGAATCAATTAAGATGAAAGATGGAAAACCATGGCGGAGTTTGACGAACGTTTTAGTGCTGTGGCACTTGAGTTGAAAAGCTTGGGAAAGCAGTACAACAACAGAGAGCTGGAACTCAAAGTGATGAGAGCGTTGCCAAGGAAATGGGATGTTAAGACGGTGGCCATGCGCGAGTCCAATGATCTGAACAAGCTGGAACTGCATGATCTGTTTTCAAATCTTACAGCCTATGAGTTTGAGTTAGAAACAAGATCTGAAGCTGGACCCTCAACATCTCAACCAACCAAAGCATTAGCAGTAATAACATCTGAACAGTGCTCTCCAAGCACTAGCAAGACAGCTGATCAATTCAACAATGACGTCATGTCCCTCTTCGTTAAGAAGTTTGGGAAATATTGAGAAAATCCTACAACCCTTATTTCTCTTATAATAATTATAATAAATCTGAAAAACTGTCTACTGACATGAATGTTTTAACTGTGGTCGGCCAGGTCATTTTGCTTCTGACTGTAACAGGCCAAAGAAGGAGGAAAGAGCCAGAAAAGATGAGAAGAAAGATGATAGATCAAAGGAAATATCAAAAGATAGAAGAATGAGGACAAGAGCTGATAAGAGGCCCAGTCGAAAGAACGATCGCAAAGTATTGGTTGCTGAGGAGAGCAACAAAAACTGGGAGGATACAGATTCAGATTCCTCATCAAGCAGTTCTTCATCTA
The DNA here is from genome assembly GCA_001598015.1 of Dorcoceras hygrometricum. Taxonomy (NCBI): domain Eukaryota; kingdom Viridiplantae; phylum Streptophyta; class Magnoliopsida; order Lamiales; family Gesneriaceae; genus Dorcoceras; species Dorcoceras hygrometricum. The sequence goes on along the minus strand of KV010769.1, from coordinate 7,368 downwards.
GTGATAGTGAACAGGAGGAAGTTCATTGTCTCATGGCTAATCAGACTTCGGAATATGAGGTATTCGATTTTTCAAATACTGAATTTACACGAGAGGACCTAATCGCTGCATTAAATGAAATGGTCCATGAGTACCGTAAGCTTTCTCGGACATTCGAGGAAGTCAAAGCTGAAAACGTAGATTTGAAAAATAGTTCAGTGGAACCAAGATCTGTTCAACTTGGTAAAACTGACAGTTTACAAATTGAGTTGAGTAAGCTGAAGACTGAGAAGAATCTTTGAGGATAAGATCCAGTGAGCTTGAGTCTGAAATTGAAAAGTTAAATTTTATAATGAGCTCCTGGACCCAGTCTTCTGTTTCTCTAGATAAGCTATGTGAAATTCAGAAGCCAGCGAATGATAGGACTGCTTAGGTTTCAATCCTAGTGAAAGCAGCGCTGGAGAAACCAGTACTCAGTCATATCTGGTATATGACAAGTTCAAAAATATGAGCTTTGTCAAAGCCAGTATGACACATGATACATGCGAGTCAGTGAGGTATGATGACCAGATCGCGACCAGCAGATAGCTGTTTTGAGGCGAGAGCTGTTGGCAGCTGGTGTCTGCTACGGCGTCGTTTTGGTAAGTTGGAACGGTGTCGTTTTGAGATGTTTTGTGCGATTGCTTTTGATGGTTGTTGCTGCTGAATTTTGCGAAGGGAAAGGAGAGATTTGCTGCTGATAGACTTCTGCTGATTTCTTCGATAGATTTTGGTGAATCAGCAGGCGAGAAATTGAGAAGTATTTATAGAAGTGTTGATCGACACTTAGAATTATTTTGAACCAGCCATATCTTATCTCTTCTTCTCCAAACCCTCGATTTTAGCTACTGTTCACCTTCACTTTCTATCGTGATTTGCCGTTGATTCCGACCTCCGTTTTTAGAGTTCTTGGTAGCGTTGGAAACCTCTTGAGAAGACCTTTCTTTTCCTACTAATCTTGGAGGCTGTGTTGAGCTGGAGCAAAAACGCGAAACGGCTGAATTGAGCAGTAAGTTGTGCCGTGCGTTTCTATCCTTGGGTGAGCTTTCTTTTGTTGGTTTAAGCTAAGATATTTGGTATCTTTGGCAGATTTAAGCTGTGGCATCAACGAATGAACCATATAAACTTTAAAACTCTTGCCCATTTGAGTCAGCATGGTTTCTGGTATGCCCAAAATCAATTTTTCTAATGACAAGATCTGTGCCGCATGTCAGCTTGGTAAACAAATTCGTTCTACTTTTAAAAAGAAAGGCGATAAACGTTCTTCCCAAAGCTTAGAGCTTTTACATATGGATCTTTTTGGTCCTATTCCCGTAACAAGCTTAGGGGGAACGAACTACACCCTAGTTGTTGTTGATGATTTTACAAAATTCACTTGGGTGCTGTTTTTAAAAGCAAAATATGATACCGCTGACCAACTCATTCGGCTTTTAAAACGTTTAAAAAATGACAGATCTTGTACACCAACAGGATAAGAAGTGATCGTGGCATCGAGTTTTAAATAAAAATTTATCTTCTTATCTGGATGACATAGGGATAAAGCATGAGCTTTTTGCAGCTAGAACTCCTCAACGGAACGGGCTGGTTGAGAGGAGAAATCATACTTTAAAAGAAGCTGCTAGATCTATGATTGATTATTCTGGCATTTCACAAAACTTTTGGGCAGAAGCAGTTAATACAATTTGCTACACTCAGAACAGATCTATGATTAACAAGTTGCATGATAAAACCCCATATGAGTCTGGAGTGACAAGAAACCTGATATTTCATATTTCAGGGTGTTTGGGTGTAGATGCTTCATTCACAATAATGGTAAAAAGCACCTAACAGCTTTTGATGCAAAATATGATGCAGGTATTTTTCTAGGTTATTCAGCAGCGAGTAAAGCTATCGAGTTTTCAACAATCGGAGTCTAAAAATTGAAGAATCAGCACATGTTGTCTTTGATGAGACAAGCTTTAGATCCAACTCAGCTGCGAGCCTCAACGATTTATGTACATGTCTTGAATCATCCAGCATTGATGACTCAGATGATGACGTGGCACAACAAAGACATTCAGCAGAGATACAACCAGATCTGGACACACCGCACAACAATGATCAACAAGATCTGACAGGAAATCCAGTAGTCATCGATTTAACTAACGTTGACTCAACACAGGATCAGATCTCTCCAAGTGTGCCTGCTGCTGGAGCTTCCGGTGGCATAGAAATCATCCACCTGAGCAGGTCATAGGTAACATCGAATCTCATGTTCACACAAGAAGCCAGCTTATGCATGATCATTTTGATTCAGTATTCATCTCGCATATGGAACCTAAGCAAATAGATGAAGCCTTAGCAGACCCAAGCTGGATAGATTCTATGCAAGAAGAATTAAATCAGTTTAAGAGATATAACGTATGGCAACTTGTACCTAGACCTTCAAATCATTCAGTTATAGGAACTAGATGGGTCTTTAGAAACAATCTGAATGAAGATGGAATAGTAACAAGAAACAAAGCTAGACTGGTAGCTCAAGGATTTAGGCAGAAGGAATAGATTTTGATGAAACCTTCGCACCAGTAGCTAGATTAGAAGCTATTCGCATGTTCTTAGCATACACTGCATTCAAAGATTTTAAAATATTTCAAATGGATGTTAATAGTGCATTTCTTAATGGCATTCTAACAGAGGAAGTGTATGTTGCACAACCTCCTGGCTTCGTAAATCATACATATCCAGATTATGTTTATAAATTGGATAAATCTCTGTATGGGTTGAAACAAGCACCCAGAGCTTGGTATGATATACTGTCAAAGTTTTTTATCGAGCATGATTTCACAATAGGCACAGTGGATAAGACTCTATTTAAATTTGTCAAAGCTGATCATGTTTAGTTAGTTCAGATCTACGTTGATGATATCATATTTGGGTCAACTTACCCCAAGCTATGTCAAAAGTTTTCTAAGCTAATGCAGGACAAATTTGAGATGAGCATGATGGGCGAGCTAAAGTTCTTTCTGGGCTTGCAAGTTCGACAGCTGGATAATGGAATTTTCATTAACCAAGCCAAGTATACAAAAGAACTGCTGAAAAAATTTGGCATGGACAACTGTTCAGCAGCTGCAACCCCAATGAGCTCATCATTCAAGCTGGAAAAAGACGAAGCTGGTACTGCCATTGAGGTATCATTATATCGTGGTATAATTGGCTCCCTGCTTTACTTAACTGCTAGTAGACCAGACATCATGTTTGCTGTCTGTATGTGTGATAGATTTCAAGCAGAGCCTAAACAGTCGCACTATATTGTTGTAAAACGGATCTTGAAATATTTAAAAGGAACTTCCAATGTGGGTCTTTGGTATCCCAAAGACTCAGGTTTAAACTAATCGTTATAGTGATGCAGACTATACAGGATGTAGAGTTGATCGTACAAGCACCAGTGGTACTTTTCAATTCTTAGGAGATCGATTTATTTCTTGGTTCAATAAGAAGCAAACATCTATTGCAACGTCCACAGCTGAAGCAGAGTACTTAGCGGCTGGAAGCTGCTGTGATCAGATCTTATGGATACAACACCAGCTTAAGTACTATGGCATTGATGCTTCTGAAGCGCCTATTCTCTGTGACAACACCAGTTCCATCGCGATCACTCAAAATCCTGTACTGCATTCAAGAACGAAGCACATCGACATCAGGCATCATTTTATAAGAGACCATGTACTCAAGAAGGACGTCAATCTGGAGTATGTGTCGACTGAGCAACAAGTAGCTGACATCTTCACAAAGCCCCTGTCAGGCGCTAAGTTTTCTTATTTTATAAATATATTGGGTCTCTTAGAACTTCCTTGATTGTCTTTGTGCTAACAATTTGCAGGTTGAAAAGATTCTGGTTTTTGTCAAATCTGAGTCTACTGTTCAGGGGGAACATCGTGAAATTCATGTTTGATAAAATATCAGACTTGGGAGGTCTCAGCTTTAGGGGGAACGAGAGATCTGAATAAATAAGTGCTGAGTCAACTCAATATGTGAGATCTGGATGCACTCAGATGTCATGTATACACAGTTGATGCTTATCCCTGATCAGATCTCGCAACACCCCTGCTGATACATTAAACAGATCTTAAGGTTGTGACGTATTAACCACTTGGTGCCAGTTATCTTTTACATTTTCACCCTCGCGGTTACAATTAAAAATCCTTTTAAAATTCCTTTAAATTATTTCGCAATATTGTCAAAATATTTTTAAAATCATTTCCAAATTTGATCGCGCCATCGGATGATTAACACGTGGTTGTCATCATGCGTAACGTCACATCTATATTTTCTCTCTCTAGTACCTCTTCGCATTCTTGTTGAACCATCAATTAGTGACAGACAATCCAGATGTGGCTATCCAGCAAGACCTCCAAGTAGAACAGGAAGCAAACCCAATTGGACTTGATATCCGGTGGCATAGAAATCATCCACCTGAGCAGGTCATAGGTAACATCGAATCTCATGTTCACACAAGAAGCCAGCTTATGCATGATCATTTTGATTCAGTATTCATCTCGCATATGGAACCTAAGCAAATAGATGAAGCCTTAGCAGACCCAAGCTGGATAGATTCTATGCAAGAAGAATTAAATCAGTTTAAGAGATATAACGTATGGCAACTTGTACCTAGACCTTCAAATCATTCAGTTATAGGAACTAGATGGGTCTTTAGAAACAATCTGAATGAAGATGGAATAGTAACAAGAAACAAAGCTAGACTGGTAGCTCAAGGATTTAGGCAGAAGGAATAGATTTTGATGAAACCTTCGCACCAGTAGCTAGATTAGAAGCTATTCGCATGTTCTTAGCATACACTGCATTCAAAGATTTTAAAATATTTCAAATGGATGTTAATAGTGCATTTCTTAATGGCATTCTAACAGAGGAAGTGTATGTTGCACAACCTCCTGGCTTCGTAAATCATACATATCCAGATTATGTTTATAAATTGGATAAATCTCTGTATGGGTTGAAACAAGCACCCAGAGCTTGGTATGATATACTTGCTAGCAGACCAGACATCATGTTTGATGTCTGTATGTGTGCTAGATTCCAAGTGGAGCCAAAGCAATCACATTATATTGCTGTAAAGCGAATACTGAAATACTTAAAAGGAACTTCCAACGTGGGTCTTTGGTATCCCAAGACTCAAGCTTTCAACTAATCGGTTATAGTGATGCAGACTACGCAGGATGTAGAATTGATCGGCGAAGCACCAGTGGGACTTGTCAATTTTTGGGAGATCGCTTGATTTCCTGGTTTAGTAAAAGCAAACATCCATTGCAACGTCCACAGCTGAAGCAGAGTACTTAGCGGCTGGAAGCTGCTGTGATCAGATCTTATGGATACAACACCAGCTTAAGTACTATGGCATTGATGCTTCTGAAGCGCCTATTCTCTGTGACAACACCAGTTCCATCGCGATCACTCAAAATCCTGTACTGCATTCAAGAACGAAGCACATCGACATCAGGCATCATTTTATAAGAGACCATGTACTCAAGAAGGACGTCAATCTGGAGTATGTGTCGACTGAGCAACAAGTAGCTGACATCTTCACAAAGCCCCTGTCAGGCGCTAAGTTTTCTTATTTTATAAATATATTGGGTCTCTTAGAACTTCCTTGATTGTCTTTGTGCTAACAATTTGCAGGTTGAAAAGATTCTGGTTTTTGTCAAATCTGAGTCTACTGTTCAGGGGGAACATCGTGAAATTCATGTTTGATAAAATATCAGACTTGGGAGGTCTCAGCTTTAGGGGGAACGAGAGATCTGAATAAATAAGTGCTGAGTCAACTCAATATGTGAGATCTGGATGCACTCAGATGTCATGTATACACAGTTGATGCTTATCCCTGATCAGATCTCGCAACACCCCTGCTGATACATTAAACAGATCTTAAGGTTGTGACGTATTAACCACTTGGTGCCAGTTATCTTTTACATTTTCACCCTCGCGGTTACAATTAAAAATCCTTTTAAAATTCCTTTAAATTATTTCGCAATATTGTCAAAATATTTTTAAAATCATTTCCAAATTTGATCGCGCCATCGGATGATTAACACGTGGTTGTCATCATGCGTAACGTCACATCTATATTTTCTCTCTCTAGTACCTCTTCGCATTCTTGTTTATATTTACGGCATTTACTTTTATTCTATCACTTACCTTGTGCAAATCTACTCTCCAGTATTCTTGTGTTTTGCTCTCTGTGTGTTCTTGTTGCAGATATTTTTCAGTCGTACTCTTCTTCAACCAACTATCTGTAATGGCATCCTCACTTATTAGCAACACCAACCAAGTCCATTTTGCCTCTGTCCTTGCCATGGACAACGAAGGAATGGTAGCTAAGTTCGAAGCCATAGTAGCTTCTGGTCTTAATGGTTTTCTGGGCTGTATGTCTGACATTTTTGAAACCGCTCTGGTCGAGTTTTATCAAAACTCTTCTGTAAGGGATGGTAGAGTTATCAATACAGTTCAAGGGAAATCAGTGGAAATCTCCGAGGAAGTTTTTGCATGGAGTTTCAGTTGACGATGGAAGGATTGACAGACATGAATGAGGTACCGAAAGATTTAGTTTTTGACGCAAGAACAGAGTTTTCGTTTACTGATTAATAGTTGACAACTTCCTGCAAAAAGCGGGAATTGAAGATTGAGTTCAGGCTACTAAGTGATATTTTGGAGAAATCAGTAACTGTGAAAGCAGGGTCGTTCGACGCTGTTACTCATGAGCGTTTCCTAATGATGACCTGTGAGGATTGAGAATTTGGATTAGTGATTAATTGATTTGATTTGGGAATTAATCAAGTAGATTTCGAAGTTCCTGCTGATTTTGAGCGTTGCGTTTATTTTGGGAATTTCGATCGTAGCGATTTTGATGCAAAGCTGTTAGCAGTACGCTTTTGTAGCGGAGTCAACGCAGGTCAACCTTACTGTAGCTCGCTGCTGATGGATTTGGAATCAGCAGAGGTGAGGGAAACGTGACGCATAAAGATCTGCTGGTTTTAGTTCGAGTTGAAGTTGCTGCTGGTAGATATGGCATTTAGCGTGAGATTGAATGAGGAAGCGACACGTGTTAGTCAACATATTTGGAGCGTTGACTACTAGATTCAGCAGAGGCGCTTGTGAACAGTGATCAGCTGATGGTTTGTGGAATCAGTCGCAAGAGCTATCGATAGATATGATGATGTAGGCGTGACGTATTCCTTGCTGCTGGTAGTAGTTTGCGTTGCGATGGTTGCTGCTGACCAGCAGGCGCGCAAATACGAATGTTGAGAAGCGGCGTCGTTTGAATTAGTTGAAACGCTGTGTTTTGAGCTTTTCATTTGA
>KV010768.1:3371-22708 GCA_001598015.1 Dorcoceras hygrometricum | reverse complement strand
GGCTACCTGAAGATCCTGCAAATGGGTAACACAGACCCAAGACACAAAAGCAGGAAAACAAATACGAGGTCAAGCCTCAGTACGAAGAGCTATCAAAACAACTAACATGCAACATGCCATAAATCAATGCTATGAATGCATGAGGGCTATCAAAGAATCGGATAGCTAGACCAGTCTATCAACTGGCAAATCAAATCAAGCCTCTATACCACGCACAGCCAATCAGCCGATGGAAATCATCGGTCCGTGATCATCGGGGCCCGTCAGCACATCACAGCTCGGTGGTAGACACTCGAATCCGGTAGTCACCACTCCGATGATAGCGTTGGACTTTTCGAGCACGACACAACAGTCGACCAGTCACAACGTGGCACCCAATCAGGTCATCAAATCAATCTATCAAGGCTCAATATGTATGCATGTATGCCAATCAATATCAATGCATATTGCACACAAGGCATATCACATGAAAGCAGTAAACATAACTCAAGCAATTCAGCAACTGATTCACGTAAACGCATAACAACCAATCCCTAGATTTCACAACACTGAAATATAGTCATGTTCACGCTCAAAGCTGCTAAGGGCTGCTAAATCGTACCTCAATTCCACAAATTCTACCTCACAAGTTCGAACAGGGCACGGCAGAACTCACGACCAGCAACCAGCTCTCTCTCCCAAAAACTTCGAACTCTAGAAACTCTAAGCTTCCAACTTCAGCGTTAACTCCAGGTCTAAAATGGTTAGCAATCTAAAGGTCTAAACTAGGGGAGTTCAGCGCCACCAAACTCACTCAAATAATCAGCGGAGAACGGCAGAAATCTAAGGAAGATGTGTTCGGGTGAACAGTAACTCGATGAGGGTTTGAATACGAAGATAAGAAATATCAGGTTCTCAATAATTCTAAGTGTCAATCAACACCTCTATATATATATCTCAATTCCATCGTCTGCTGATTACCAATCCAGTCGACGTGAATCAGTAGAGATCTTCCAGCAGGTACCACCTTTCTCTTTCTTTAAAACTAGCAGCAACAACCAGACGAGGCATTCACGAGAAAACCTCCCAAAACGACACCGTTCCAACTAACTCAAACGACGTCGTAGAGCTTCACCAGCTAGTAACATCTATCGCTTGAAAAACAACCAAAAGCTGGTATCAGATCTCTCCAAACAAGCACCAGTCGACTGGTCACGCGAAACACAACAAAACGACGATGCATCAACTAATCTAAACGACGGCGTAAAGGTTACGTCAGCATTGCTACCACCAGCTGGTCATCCAGTCGCAACACATTCCTCACAACAATTCTCTTGCGGCTGGTACCAGACGCAACACTCAAAACACAGCGTTTCAACTTATCGAAACGACGTCGTTTTACCTCTTCGACTGGTTCTTCAAACCAACAGTTGCTCGCTCCTCTTCTCGCGCATCTGCTGATCCAGTAGTCAATACTCAAAACATTGACTAACACGTGTCGCTCTCTCGATCACTCTCGTGCTAAAAGCAACGCCTGCCAGCTGCAACCTCTAAGATTGAAACGACAACGTATCATTCCTTCCGCTACAAAAACTAATTGTAACGCGTATCGACTGGTTCCAATTCCCACCAGCTGCAAGCTACAGTAACGTTGACCCGTGTTGACTTTCTAAATTGCTGCGACTGGCTACAATACTAAGAGAAATTCAATAATTCAAATCTCGTGACTAATCCTTCCAAAAATCTTATTAATCACTAATCAAATTTCTCAATCCTCACACCACGCTTCCAAATTCAGCGTTAATCTAAGGTCAAAAATGGGTAGCAATCGAAAGAGCTAAGCTAGGGGAGTTCAACGCCACCAAGATTATCAAAAACAGAGGCTGGAAGCGACGGGAATCGGTGGTAGAAAGCTACGGTGAACAGTAGCAAGTCGAGGGTTTCAAAGGAGGAAGAGGATAAGAAATATCGGGTGCAAAATATTCTAAGTGTAACTCAACACTTGTATTAAAATCCTCAACTGAAACGCTACTATCTAAGTCAAGCACCGACACAAAAACAGATTCCAGCGAAAGTAAAGTAGCGCCAAATAGATTCTCAATCCACGCTTAAATCATCAGATCCCAACGTTAACAACAAACGCCCGCTCACAAGTCAAAACGACAGCGTTTCGATAAAACAGATCTCATCGCTCAAACAGATCTCTCTCTCGCGCAATATAAAACACGCTAAACGCTGGAAATCCAAAATGACGATGCAGCAACTAACTGAAATGACGCCGCATCACTCAAAACAGATCTTAGCACTAACACTAAAACAGATCTCTACGCCTTAGAAACGCATAACGCAAAACGACGTCGCACAGCAAAACAGATCTTTCCTCAACTATGCGCGCTAGCACCCGAAATCCGCTTACGTCAGCAGATCTCTACCTGCAAACAATACAACGAAACCAGCTCTCTCTCAATCCAGCGATCACCCGCTACAGTTCCGTTGACCAACGTTGACATCTGAAATTACGAAATGCAAGCGCTTAACTCCCGTGCCACTCAAGACCATTCAGACTTCACCAAAATGACACTGTTTTATTCAATTCTCACGGCACTTCACGCAACGCTAAGGAAAACAGATCTCTATCTAAATCTAACCAAAACAACTTCAAATCGCTACCAGATTTCAAATCTGGACAACTCCAACTAGAGATCTGAATTTCCTCAAATCAGAATTAACCAAAATCCAATATTCCAGAAATCAAAAATCTTAATTTCAGCGACTAATCTAATCCCAAAATCCGATTAATCACTATTTAGAAATCTGATTCCTCACATTCTCCCCACCTTAAGAGATTTCGTCCTCGAAATCAAAGACAAACCAAGGCAGAAACAATCAAGCATTCAAACCAGCACAAAATCTACTCAAATTCGAAGAAAAACCAGAAATTTACCTGGAAAAACTCGCACGATCAGTGCTCAAACAGATGAGGCCAGTCTTGTCTCATCTTCTCCTCAACTTCCCAGGTTGCTTCTTCTCGGCCATGCTTGCTCCATTGGACCATCACCAACGGAATTATCTTGTTCCTCAACTGCTTCTCCTTTCTATCCAGGATCTGCACCGGATATTCGACATAACTCAAAGCAGAATCCAGCTCAACTTCGTCAGTTATCAAAACATGGGACGGATCCGGCTCATATTTTCTCAACATAGACACATGAAAGACATCATGCATCGCTGCTAATTCCTCGGGCAGCCTCAATCTATAAGCCAACTGTCCAATCCGATCAACAATCTCAAAAGGACCAACGAATCTAGGAGCCAATTTGCCTTTAAATCTGAATCGCATAACACTCTTGAAAGGAGAAATCTTGAGAAACACACGATCGCCTACCTCAAACTCTAACGGTCGACGTCTTCTATTGGCATAGCTAGAGTGAGCAGCTTTCATTCTACTCCGAATCAAATCGATCTGATCCTTCATGTGCTGAACAAACTCCGGTGTAGAAAGCTGTCTCTCACCAACTTCTTCTCAACAAATCGGGGATCTGCACTTTCGACCATACAACGCCTCAAACGGAGCCATTCCGATAGTCACCTGGTAGCTGTTATTATACGAAAACTCAACCAAGGACAAAGAATCCTGCCAGCCACCACTGAAGTCCATCACAATTGCACGCAGCATATCTTCTAAAGTCTGGATAGTCCGCTCAGACTGTCCGTCTGTCTGTGGGTGATAGGCCGTACTCATACCCAATATCGAACCCATAGCTGCTTGCAAACTCTTCCAAAATCGAGAAGTGAACCTCAGATCTCTGTCGGACACTATCGAAACCGGAACTCCATGCAATCTAACCACATGGTCGATGTACAGCTTCGCCATTTTCTTCATAGAGCACCTCACATCATAGGGAATGAAATGGGCTGACTTCGAAAGTCTATCAATCACAACCCAAATAGCATCACATCCCCTGCTCGATCGAGGAGATGAGTCACGAAATCCATGGCGATGTGCTCCCAATTCCATTGGGGCACCTCCAAAGTCTGCAGCAAACCACCAGGTCTCATTCTGTAACGCCCCAAAATCAATAGGACCACATTTATACATTTTATTGATTTCATGGGCCAAATTGGTAATTTTAAATGTTATGTATCTGCTGATTTATTGAGGTTAGCAGGTAAGATGCGCTGCGGCTGGTACCAGCAGACGACTCCAACGAGCGATGCACGAGTTGGATTTTAAATCGATTGGAAAATGTTTTAAGGAGGTGAAATGATTTCTTTTGGAAAAGGTTTGGTGTTTTACAAATTAAAATGATATGAAGGGAATTTTACTAAACTTTAGAAGTGTGTCATGCTTGATTTCACAAGCAGCTTGCCACTAATCCCTTTCATATAAAAACCTGTTTTCAAAGTAAGATTTTCATCATTTGCAAAGAAAATTCTTAAAGTGTTCTTCAAAATATTTCCAGAAGAGTTCGTGCGTTGCTCAAAGGGAGATTTCTGCAGGAATTAGCTGTTGTCGCAAAGCTTTGTTTAAGGCAAGTAAAAGCTGATCCTTTGCTACACCATTTAAAGCATATATTGTTGTTTTTATGGATTTGCTTGCCTGTATGTTAAGATATGTTTAAAGTTCATGTTTGAAATGATTTAGACATGAAAAGGAAAGAAAGATGGGTTCGAAAATGATGTTTTGATGTTATGATGTTTTCCAGGAAGTTTATGATGTTTAAATGTACTGAGGATTCGAATTTATTTCCAGAATGTTATGAATGTTCTTCTCGCAGTAGCTGTAATATCAGAATTTGATGATTGTGTAATCAGTAGTTGCTGGTTGAATCATTATAAAGTATGGTTTGATAGGCAACGGCTGATGGCATAGTTGTTATTTTGATGTTACAAATGTCGAGTTATGTTTCAGCAGTTGTATCTCCTTGTTAAGATTCAGCAGCTGCATTGTTATAATGTTTACGAATGTTTTTCCTTTTGCTGTAATGTCGGGATTTGATGATTGTGTAATCAGTAGTTGCTAGTTGAATCAGTACAAAGTCTGGTTTAATAGGCGACGGCTGGTAGCGCGATCATTGTTTCGATATTACAAGTGTCATTCGTAAATTCCAGCAGATGCACTGTTCATCAGCAGGTGCATCTTTCCCTTATTAAAATTATCAGTATCACTTCTTTGTTGAAAATCAGCAGCTGCGTTGTTATCGTAAAACCAGCAGCTGCATTCCTTTGTTAGAATTCAGCAGTTGCGTTGTTTTCATAAAATCAGCAGATGCACTGTTCACCAGCAGATGTATTCCATAGTGATAGTTCAGCAGTTGTTTTATTCATTTCTAAGTACTGTTCATTTCAGCTGGTATTAGTCTTGCGACTGATACTATTCATTATTATATACGTGTTAGCGTTTTTCCTTGCGACTGATTGATGCGCTAACGACGTCGTTCCTTTAAGTTATGAAATATCAGCAGATAGTCTTTCATTCTATCTATTATTTACTTCAACGACATCGTTTCATTTAAATGCGATTGTCTTAGTAAAAGATCTTGCAGCTGGTTTCTGTTTATTCCAGCTAGTTCATTTTAGCGATAGTTGCGAACAGCAGAGATCTGTTTTGGTTTCATAAGTGCTGTTCCATTTGCTTGCGACTGGTTTTCTTTTCACCAGTTTCATTTCAGCGATATGTTTTCCAAAGTCGAATTCGATACTCAGTAAAGTTTTAAAATGGGAAACAATGTTTAAAATGATGGAACCCGATGATTTACAGAAATTTCAAGGAATGTTTTACGAAAGAATGTAATGGATCAAAGTTTATTTTAAGATTATGGCATAGATAGTTGACGGTCACCAAGGAGAAGGGTGAGCAGTTGTCTAGATGTCGACTGCCCTTTCATAATGAGCTATATGCTAAAACTGATATCGGGAGTCATTTTGATCAAAGTGCATAACGGACCATGAGGAGCTTATATGCCATAGTCTAAAGAAAAGGAAATGATGTTAGAGCTGGGCTATTATCCCCTGTCTCTAAGATTACGAACGAATTGTTTATGATATGGTTATGAATGTTCAGATGTCTGCCTGCGTTTTATGAAATTGTTATTACTCAGGTTTTACTTGCTGAGCCTTTAGGCTCACTAGCTTTTAAAATGGTGCAGGTGCGACAACTGATGGAGGAACAGCAGGTGAAACTTGAAACCAGCAGCTAGGTGTTGTGTTTATCCAAGGCCTACGTTTTCCGTGTCTCAGCTGTATCGTTTTGATTTAGATTGTACTGTATTAGATCAGTATCAACGGTTGTATATTTACTTAGAATATCAGTTGTTGTAAATCGCAATTGCAATTATCAATACAAACTGTTTTTCCGCAAATGTCTTTAGCAGTTAGCGCGTAAATTAGTTACCTGCTGGTCTTTGAAATTGTCTAGTGTTTTGTTTCTTTTAAGTTATAAGAAATACATCTTATAACAAATTACCTTTCAGCCTTCTTTATTCGAAAATTTTTATTTACTCCAATTCTCGTGGCCCCGTTGGGTTCGGGCGTCACACATTCTCTCGGCCTTGACCTGTTGGCAATTCAAACACCTAGCAACAAAAGCCGAAATGTCGCTCTTCATGCCTGCCCACCAGTAGTGAGACTTCAAGGCATGATACATCTTCCTCTCACCCGGATTCACACTGTATCGACTACAATGCGCTTCATTCATGATGGCCTCTTTCAAATCAATCAGGTTCGGAACCACTAATCTCCCTCTAAATCTCAAACATCCATCCGAAGAAACAGAGAAATCATCAGACTGACCATTCTGGGCCTTTATCCTCAACTCATGGATATAGGGATCAGTCCTCTGCGCCTCCCTGATGTCATACAAAAGCTGTGGCTCGACCTGCATCATAGAAACCATGAAGTACTGATCGCTCGGCTTAAATATCCATCCCGAAGTACTCAATTGCTCATAGACTCTCGAAGCACTCAAAAACGAAAGCATCGCAGGCTGGGTCTTCCTACTCAATGCGTCGGCAACTGAGTTCATCCGCCCAGGCTGATACTGAATCTCACAGTTAAAGTCCTTGAGCAATTCCATCCATCGCCACTGCCTCATGTTCAAATCAGACTGCGTGAAGATATATTTCAGACTCTTGTGGTCGGTGTACACCACAAATTCTTCACCATAAAGATAATTCGAAAGCATCGCAGGCTGGGTCTTCCTACTCAATGCGTCGGCAACTGAGTTCATCCGCCCAGGCTGATACTGAATCTCACAGTTAAAGTCCTTGAGCAATTCCATCCATCGCCACTGCCTCATGTTCAAATCAGACTGCGTGAAGATATATTTCAGACTCTTGTGGTCGGTGTACACCACAAATTCTTCACCATAAAGATAATGTCGCCAAATCTTCAAGGCAAACACTATCGCAGCCAACTCCAAATCATGAACAAGGTACCTAGTCTCGTGAGGCTTCAACTGTCGAGACGCATAGGCAATCACGTACCCGTTCTGCATCAGAACACATCCTAAACCATTGAGAGAAGCATCGGAGCACACCACAAATCCTCCAGATCCAGATGGTAGAGCCAACACATGAGCAGTAGTCAACTTCTCCTTCAACGTCTGTAAGCTGTTCTCGCACTCATCAGTCCACGCAAATCTCTTATCCTTCGGAGTCAACTGAGTCAGAGGCTTAGCTATCGAAGAGAACTTCTCAATAAAACGCCTATAATAGCCAGCCAAACCCAAGAAACTACGGATCTCAGAAACATTCCTAGGTCTCTCCCAGTTAAGAACTGCTTCGACCTTGCTCGGATCTACCGAAATTCCTTGTGCTGAAATCACATGACCCAAAAAGATAATTTTGTCCAGCCAAAATTCACACTTGCTGAACTTAGCATAGAGATGCGAGCCTCTCAATCGCTGCAACACCAGCTTCAAATGCTCCTTATGCTCTCTCAAGCTCCTTGAGTACACCAGGATGTCATCAATGAAGACGATCACGAACCGATCAATATACCCGCTGAATACGCGATTCATCAAATCCATGAACACAGCTGGGGCATTCGTCAACCCAAACGGCATGACAAGAAACTCGTAATGCCCATATCTAGTCCGAAAAGCTGTCTTCGCCACGTCAGCGTCTCTAATCCGCAGCTTGTGATAACCAGAGCGCAAATCAACCTTTGAGTATACGACCGATCCCTGCAACTAGTCGAACAAGTCATCAATCCTCGGCAACGGATACTTGTTCTTCACTGTTGCTTTATTCAACTGTCTGAAATCCACACACATCCTCATGGATCCATCCTTTTTCTTCACGAAAAGAATCGGAGCTCCCCAAGGCGACATGCTCGGCCTGATGAAGCCTTTCTCCAAGAGGTCTCTCAATTGATCCTTCAGTTCTCTCAACTCTGCTGGCGCCAACCGATACGGAGCTCTAGAAATCGGGGCGATACCGGGCACCAACTCTATACTGAATTCGATCTCACGTCTCGGAGGGAATCCAGGTATCTCGTCTGGAAACACGTCGGGAAACTCTCGGACGATCGGGATATCACTCAACTCCAATCGCTGCTCTTGGGAACTATCAAGCGCGTAGATCATGAATCCAGCATTTCCTAGCGATAGCAGACTAAACATCTCCATGGAGGAAACCAGCGGAATCTTCGGACGCGAATCAGCACTGTAGAAATCCCACTTCTCACCTGAATCAGGGCGAAATCTCACCACACCATGGAAGCAATCAACTGTATCCTTATAACTAGACAGCACATCCATCCCCAAGATACAGTCAAAATCTCTAATCCCCAAAACAATCAGATTGGAGACCAAAACATGCTCATCAAATCTAATCAGACAATCAATCACTACCTCTCGGGACCAAAGACTCACACCAGCAGGAGTAGACATAGACACGACATCACACAATGGGGATGAACTCAACCCATGCTCAAACACAAACAACTCAGATATGAAAGAATGTGATGCACCAGTGTCAAAAAGAACTCTCGCAGGATAATCAAAAATAAAGCATGTACCTCCAATCACCATGCCAGGCGTCTCCTCAGCCTGCTCTCTGTTCAAAGCATTCGCCTGAGCCTGCTGGGGAATCTGAAACTAAGGTCGGGAAGGTCCTCCAAACCTAGATGGCTCACGAGGATGAAATCCTGATCGCTGGTACTGAGTGAAAGGCTGTTGTCGCTGCGAAGAACCACCAACGGAACCCTGCTGCGACTGTCCAGAAGACCGCCCTCCTATCGAAGGACACGCCCTAGCGAAATGTCCCGGCTGACCACAAAGATGGCAAAGTCCTCTAACTCCACGACACTGCGAAGTCTCATGTCTCCCTCCGCACTGCCCACAAAATCCACCGCCAGAACCACTGCCTGAACCGCTGCCTGAACCAGAACTCACGGAACCAGAGGAACTCGAATGGCCCTTATTCTTGAATTGCTTTCCTCTAGGTCGAAACTGCTGCCGACTCGACTGCTGTGACCCCTGAGGAGACTGATACGACTGCGACACCGCATGCGCTGGCTGAGAAGCACGTCCAGTCGTCTGCTGCACCGGAGCCTCGGGATCCATCAAACTCTCCTCAATATCAACCGCATTGTTCACAGCTTCCATAAAGGTCGCCGGGGACCCAGACAACACCATCCGGCTGAGAAGCACGTCCAGTCGTCTGCTGCACCGGAGCCTCGGGATCCATCAAACTCTCCTCAATATCAACCGCATTGTTCACAGCTTCCATAAAGGTCGCCGGGGACCCAGACAACACCATCCGATAAAGATCAGGTCTCAAACCCTTCAATAATTTGTTCCTCTTCGTCCGTTCTTGGTTCGCTACATGTGGCATGTACACCAAAAGCGCAGAAAACTGCCTCGCATACTCGGCCACTCGCATGTTACCCTGCTTGAGGTTGTCGAACTCTCGCTCTCGGCTGGCGAAGTAGGACTCCGGGGTATACTCCTGTCGAAACGCCTCACAGAAGCCCTCCCAGGTGATCACCGCCCCACTATCACGAAGCATCCTAGACGTACCTCTCCACCAGCGTTGCGCGTCATCCTGCAACTGCAGCACTGCCAACTTCAGTCTCTTTTCCGGAGCGTACTCCAAGGTACCAAACAGCTCCTCCATCTGGACCAGCAATGCCTCAGCTCTCGCACCGCCCTCAGTAGCAGCAAAATTCGGAGGGTTTGTACGCTGAAATCGTGCTAAGACTAGTTCCATCCCGCCCAATCGTCGGGTCACATCATCTACCTGATGAACATCCTCGTCACTATCTGGAGACCTAGACCCCTCGGAACGCCTAGATTTACCCCTCCTCGGCGGCATATACACAAATCTAGAGGTAAGGCTAACAACAGATAAACATCAAGGCAGATATTAATCACATAAGGCACAGAGTCAGTCAAAAATGAAATCAAAACTGTGTGCCTAGACTCGAGTATGATCAAAAGAAATCGATCTTATCCCAGTTTAAGCTCTGATACCAAAAATGTCAGGCCCCGTGCTAATTACTCACAATTAACACATAATAAACGCATAGACACGAAAGCTAAAATCAGGGCTTAAAAATTTTTCGAAATCATTTGGGCCTGAGCGTAAAAACATACATTCAAAATATCGATAATCAAAATATAAGTTAACTCAAACTTATACAAACCAGGTAACAATAAATCTCAAGTCTAATACAAATACCCAATACATAGAAACACGGGGCATCCCCCGGTTCGATACATAATAAAAGTAGACTGGGACTCAAGAGAGCGGGGATCGACCAGCTGTACCAATACTCTGTCCAGCCTGGCTACCTGAAGATCCTACAAATGGGTAACACAGACCCAAGACACAAAAGCAGGAAAACGAATACGAGGTCAAGCCTCAGTACAAAGAGCTATCAAAACAGCTAACATGCAACATGCCATAAATCAATGCTATGAATGCATGAGGACTAACAAATAATCGGATAGATAGACCAGTCCATCAACTGGCAAATCAAATCATGCCTCCATACCATGCACGGCCAATCAGCCAGTGGAAATCATCGGTCCGTGATCATCGGGGCCCATCAGCCCATCACAGCCCTGTGGTAGACACTCGAATCCTGTAGTCACCACTCCGATGATAGTGTTGGACTTTCCGGCACGACACATCAGTCGGCCAGTCACAACGTGGCACCCAATCAGGTCATCAAATCAATCTGTCAAGGCTCAATATGTATGCATGTATGCCAATCAATATCAATGCATAATGCATTCAATCAATAAAATAAAACAGCATGCAAATCAATCAATTACACACACTGTTTCATGTAACAACCATAGTAGCAAGCCAACAGATTTCATAGCAGGGAAATACATCCATCTTCACGCTTCAAGCCATTAAGAGCTTCTCAATCGTACCTCAATTCCACAAATTCTACCTCACTGTTATCACAAAAAGGCACGGCAGAACTCACGCCAAAAACCAGCTTTCACCTGGTTCGAAAATCACGGCAGCAAGCTTCCTGGAACTGAAATCTGTGCAAGGTAGCTCATATCTTAGCTCAAATCTAACATCCGCCCTTAAACACCTACGGCCAGGACTCAACACAAGATCTACCTAGCTACGAAGGTACTAACAGTAAGAGTAAAGCTCAAAACAACAAAGGATACTCACCCAGAAGTTCACGCTAGCAGGAGGAAATCACGGCACAGGTTTCTCCCAAAAACTTCGAACGCTAGCAACTCCACGCTTCCAAATTCAGCGTTAATCTAAGGTCTAAAATGGGTAGCAATCGAAAGAGATAAGCTAGTGGAGTTCAAAGCCACCAGATTATCAAAAACAGAGGCTGGAAGCGACGGGAATCGGTGGTAGAAAGCTACGGTGAACAGTAGCAAGTCGAGGGTTTCAAAGGAGGAAGAGGATAAGAAATATCGGGTGCAAAATATTCTAAATGTAACTCAACACTTGTATTAAAATCCTCAACTGAAACGCTACTGTCTAAGTCAAGCACCGACACAAAAACAGATTCCAGCGAAAGCAAAGTAGCGCCAAACAGATTCTCAATCCATGCTTAAATCATCATATCCCAGCGTTAACAACAATCGCCCACTCACAAGTCAAAACGACAGCGTTTCGATAAAACAGATCTCATCGCTCAAACAGATCTCTCGCTCGCGCAATACAAAACACGCTAAACGCTGGAAATCCAAAACGACGACGCAGCAACTAACTGAAACGACTCCGCATCACACAAAACAAATCTTAGCGCTCACACAGCAGATCTCTGTGCTAACACTAAAACAGATCTCTACGCCTTAGCAACGCATAATGCAAAACGACGTCGCACAGCAAAACAGATCTCTCCTAAACTATGCGCGCTAGCACGCGAAATCCGCTTACGTCAGCATATCTCTACCCGCGAACAATACAACGAAACCAGCTCTCTCTCAATCCAGCGATCACCCGCCACAGTTTCGTTGACCAACGTTGATATATGAAATTACGAAATGCAAGCGCTTAACTCCCGTGCCACTCTCGACCATTCAGACTTCACCAAAACGACACCGTTTTATTCAATTCTCGCGGCACTTCACGCAACGCTAAGGAAAACAGATCTCTATCTAAATCTAACCAAAACAACTTCAAATCGCTACCAGATTTCACCCAAACTGATCTGAATTTCCTCAAATCAGATTTCACCAAAATCCGAAATTCCAGAAATCAAAAATCTTAATTTCAGCGACTAATCTAATCCCAAAATCCGATTAATCACTAATTTAGAAATCTGATTCCTCACATTACGTCACACACTAGCGCTACCAGATCTCTACACGCGAACATCTTCCCGTGCTCAAACAACGAAACCAGATCTCTCCTAGGAACGCACTAACGAACCAGCGATCACTCGAACCAGCGATCACCCGCTACAGCGTCGTTGACCAGCGTTGACATCTGAAATCGCGAAAGAACAACGCATCTGCGCCATTCTCGACCAACCAGGTCTCACCAAAACGCAGCGTTTTACCTTCTTCTCACGGCAAAACACACTAAAACACAGGGGACCAGATCTCTATTAAAATCGATCAATTCAACATCATTTCTCAACCAGATTTCACCCGAACTAAAATATGGACAAATCCAACTAGAGATCTGAATTTTTCTCAAATCAGATTTCACCAAAAATTCGAAATTCCAGAATTCGAAATCTTAATTTCCGTGACTATTCTAATCCCAAAATCCGATTAATCACTAATTTAGAAATCTGATTCCTCACAGCAAATCAAGATTTAAATCAACCAGATTGCATGTGTTCAGGACCAGCTCGTAGAGCTGCTGGTAGAGCCCATGCGCGATCCGCTTCCAGTTTTGCTTGTTGTCTATGTGAGAGCATACGTTAGATGTGTGAGAACTCATGAGACACTCCCTTATTTCGATCCTAACAATTGGTATCAGAGCAGGTTGTTCTTGAAAGTGCACTGTAAATTGAAAAATTTTTTTAAATAGTTTTAAGATATCTTCTGCTCTGATATTCGCTTTCCGTGGAAGCTTATCTGTGCTACAAAATAGCGTTAAAGTGTTTTGAACCTCACTTTATACAGATAGGGGGAGTAATGTTTATTGAATTGCAGAGCAGTTTTTTCGAAAGGAAAATGCTGCAATATTTGTTCCGACGAGCTGACAGATTGCGCGAGATAAAGTGTTTTGAACCTCACTTTATACAGATAGGGGGAGTAATGTTTATTGAATTGCAGAGCAGTTTTTTCGAAAGGAAAATGCTGCAATATTTGTTCCGACGAGCTGACAGATTGCGCGAGATCTGTGGACTCTAAGATCTCTAGGCGTGGCGAGGCTAAAACTTAGGAAAAAATGGAAGAGATTCTGTAAATTGAATTCTATATTATTCCTCTGGTCTAAATAAGTGAGAACTTGGAGTAGCACAGAATTCATTTCAAAACTCATATCACACACTCTGAAAAATGTCTCTCCCTGAAAATTTTTTCTCTTCAAAAAATAAAATTACCCCGTGCTCTGTTGAAAGGGAGTTCTGTTTTAAATATTAAGTGAGAGACAAGATTTCAAACCCTTTTTGATCCCACAAAAAGGGGGAGAAATTGTTGGATCTGTGTTTACATATCAGAATCTGAATTTTGAAATACGCAAAACCTGTTGATTATTTACTAACAGTTTAATTGAGATATGCAGGTCTGACTTAGAGACGAATCAGCTGAGCAGCAGTGAACTGAACCATATCTGATAATGTAGCTGAACCAGATCTGTGAATAGAAAAATGCGAGCTGGATGAAAGCACTGATAGCAGATTGATTGAGAGCAGATAGCAGTGCAGATTGAGGAGTAGTCCAAACTAGAATAGTAAGGGGACGCCCAAGCTGGTCTATCATTGGACAACTTAGCTGGTACAATGAGGGACGCCCAAGCTGATCCAGTTAAGGGCAACCAGATTGAAGAGTGGTCCTGTGAAAGAAGAAACCAGCTGGGAAGGAAACCAGCTGGGAAACAAGCTCGGTACAAACCAGCTCGGAGACCAGCTAAGGGAAAAACCAGCTCAGCAACCAGCTGGTAGAGACCAGCCCAGAGTTCAGCAACCAGCTCAGAGAACAGAGACCAGCTCAGAGCAAAGCAGTTTGAACACAATTATTGTGGAGATTGTATTGCGAAGTTCAAACTGATTTGTCAAATACGATGTTCACAGAGCTCAGAAGTCAGCAATGGTTTCTGCAGCGCATTTAATGAAAAGGAGCTTAAAGTCAACAAAGCCTGCAAAAGCATTAAAATCAAAAGGACACAAGGTACAACTTTGTCAGAACTTTTCAGAAGCCTTTACAACGGCTACATCCTTGTGTCCAACTGATAAAATTGCAACAGGCTTTATATACATCAAGCAGCAAGCAGTAGACGAGGAGAGAACGGGAAGACAACGAGTCATCAGCTTGAAGAAGCACTTCCCAGTGTGTGAGAAAACAAAAGAAAGAGAGAGCTTACACTGTATATTTCTCACACACAGATTCACTCACATATAAGAGCAGTGAGCTTAACAGAATAGTTGAGTGAATCATAAACACAAATCATTGTGTTTTCTTTTGCACTGAGACGTTAAAGAAGTGTGTGCAGCCTTTCTCACTGAGGCGTTAAAGAAGTGTTGTTAGTCACAGCTTGCGGGCTTAGTGTGTGGTGGTTGATGCTAGGAGTTCTTGCGGCTGTGGGTCGTCGGAGTGGGTTGTAGCGTAGGGACGCTGCAATCAAATTCTTCTAGTGATATCCTTCCCGATTGTGGAAGAAGGGGAGATGTAGGAGAGTTTTCTCCGAACTTCCAAAAACAAATCAGCGTATTTCCTTTACTGTTTACTGCATTCATACATACGCACTGCATATTTACAACTGTGTTCAAAACTGTTTAAATGAGCTTTCGAAATATAAGAGTGCAGTTTGAGTTATTTTCGTATGATTATAAATCATTACTCAATCTGTATCTCGATGCACAAGTATTCAAGAACACTGATCTATTGCAGCTCGATATAAGTTAACCGGATCGTTCGGCTGTGTGTCGAGCTGATTTCAGCATTCAGCTGGAATCAGCATGTTGAGCGCTTATATTGTATCAAGCTGGTTTCAACAACCAGCTGGAACCAGTTTGGTTATCGCAACCCGGCTTCAATGTCTTTCTGAATCTTGCGTCTTATCATTTGATCTGCTTACATCCTCTAAGTGCCGATTATTGTCAAAATAACAAGTATATAGAGGGTAAATCGATCCTAACAGAAATATTTTTCAACCATAAACATGCGTGCATATGTTTATTCAGGTTTTGTATAAATAACAAAGGGAGAGATTTTTGGATCTATTTTTACAGTTCAGAATCTTAATTTTTTATTAACACAAAACCTGCTATTATCTTACTAACGGCTCCAGATTGATGTGCATTTGATAGTCTGGATAATACGATGAGATATACAAACTGGAACAGTAAGGGGACGCCCAAGTTGGAACAGTTTAAGATGTCCACGCTGGAACAGTGAGGGGACGTCCGAGCTGGTACAACAGAGTGTTTTCCAGGTCGCAAAGAACACCAAGCTGGTTCACCAGCTTTATGCAAGAGCAGTTCAGTGGTCAAGTGCAGTAAGATCCAGAGAATTTCAGAATTGCTCAAGTGCAGATCAAGTGCGGCACAAGTGCAGTGTTCAAATGCAGATCCGTATACAAGCGCAGTGATCAAGTGCAGGTCAGATCACAAAGCGCAACTATAATCAATTCATCATGGGGATCTCAATCTGGAGAAAGACTGAATCAGAACTGATTATTATATCCCAAGAAGAAGGGATATAATCACTGGTGCAAGATTGCAGTTCTTCGAGGATAAGGTTTAAAGTACCTTCGCAGAGCTGGCTCAATCAACCAGTGAAAGATCCGTGTACTTTCTGATGGTTTGGAATAGGTGTCTGAATGGATCAAGAGAATAAGCAAGTACACAGAAGCTCTTGACCAGAACAATAGAGCCAAGCTCGTAAACCAGATCAGGGAAAAAAAACCTGATCAGGGATCTTTGTCAAGCTAATGAGAATAGAATAAGAGAGCTTTGACCAGCTCAGGAATCTTGGCTCGGCCGTATGCTTATGATAGAGATGAACAATGTCGACACCTATAATGACGTGAAGGAGTAAGATTGCTGTAGTGAAAGAAGCAACCAGCTGGGAAGGAAACAAGCTGGGAAACAAGCTCAGAGCCCAGCAATATTCAAGAGCAGTTGTGAACAAGAGCAGTACATTTGAAGAAGCAACCGGCTCAGGGTAAAGAACAGACCAGCTTAGAGCAAAGTAGATACAAGCTGTTTAAGGTCAAACCAGCTCAACGAGCAGTACAGAAGTCGTCTGAGTTCAAGAGCTGTAGATACAAGCTGTTTAAGGTCAAACCAGCTCAACGAGCAGTACAGAAGTCGTCTGAGTTCAAGAGCTGAAATGGACAAAAAGACAAGCAAAGCTATTTGAACACAAGACTATACGAACACTACTTGTCAGTGTTCAAATCGATTTGCTGTGTTGTCTTCTCAGTACAGTGCTCACGTGCTTAAAGTGAGGAAAGCCTGCAAAAGAATGAAATGACAAAGGACGCAAAGTACAACAGTGTGAGAACACTTTTCAACGGTTACAACTTTGTGTCCAACGAAAAAATCTGCACAGAGGCTTTATAAATCAAGAGCAGAGCACAAGCAAAAAGCAGATCGAAGCTAAGAGAGTGTGTGTGCAAGTGCAGAACGTAAAACAGCAGAATGCACAACAAAAGCAGTGCTAGTCACGAGTTTGCACACCTGGTGGAAGATGGTGTGCAAGCTGGTTCAGTGTCCAGGTGTGAGCTGGTACACTAACCGAATGCTTCAAAGAATAATCCAGTCGACAGCACAACCTTGGGAAGATACTGAAGAACCAGCTTAGAGAGCACCTTCCCAGTGTGTGAGATTTTATCTTTGAGAGATTGAGAATACACTGTAAATCTCACACACGATTCACTCGTATACTCGAGAGTTGAGCGAAACATAAAAATGAGTGAATCAAACCAAAAACTCTCCTTGTAGTCTTTGGACAGAGACGTTAAACAAGTCTATGTGGCATTTCACACTGAGGCGTAAAATAAGTGATGTTAGACACACAGCCTGCGGGCTGGTGTGCATAGGTGGCTAGGAGTTCTTACAGCTTGCGGGATGTTGGATCAGGTTGCAGCGGAAGCCGCTGTAATCAAAGTCTTCTAGTGGATCCTTCACGTTGAGGAAGAAGGGGAGACGTAGGAGATTCAGCTTCGAACTTTCATAAACAAATTGCAAAGTATTCTTTCTTTACAGCTTACTTCATTCATAGCATACGCATTGCATACTATACTACTGTGTTTAAACCTGTATCAAGCTTTCGATTTCAGAGTTCAATATGAGTTGTTTCCGCATGATTCCATTTCATAACTCAATCTGTATGTCGGTGCACAAACACTTCAAGAACACTGAGCTATTTCAGCTCAAGATTTAAATCAACCAGATCGCATGTGTTCAGGACCATCTCGTAGAGCTGCTGGTAGAGCCCATGCGCGATCCGCTTTCATTTTTATGTGCTGTCTGTTTTCCAAGTTTAAAGTTGTGTGAGAGCTTACGTGAGTTGTGTGAGAACTCATGAGACACCCCCTTATTTCGATCCTAACAATTGGTATCAGAGCAGGTTGTTCTTGAAAGTGCACTTAAAATTGAAAATTTTTTTAAATACTTTTAACATATCTTCTGCTCTGATAGTCGCTTTTTGCGGAATCTTATCTGTGCTACAAAATGTCTTTAAAGTGTTTTAAAAATCACTTTATATAGATAGGGGGAGTAATGTTTCTTGAATTGCAGAGCAGTAATGCGGCAATATCTGTTCCGACGAGCTGACATATTGCGCGAGATCTGTGAGGAATCAGATTTTAGATTAGTGATTAATTGATATTTTTGGGATTAATCACGTGAATTTAGAGGATTTTACGAAAGAAATCTGGGTTCCTGCTGAATTCGGAAGTTGAATTAATTTTGAGAATTCAGTCGCAGCGAATTATGGTGAAGTCAACGCGGGTCAACGATACTGTAGCTACCTGCTGGTGTTGGCATCGGTAGGGTGACGTAGGCGTGACGCGTTGTATCTGCTGGTATTCGTTGTCTTGAGCTTGAGAATGATTGAGGAAGCGTGTTAGAGTAGATGCCCAACTAGCCAACTTGTGGCGTGTGGGTTCATAGACTCTTGTATGAAACGATCTTTATATATGATATTCGCATTTGTTTATGGCATTCTTTACTTTCATTGTGTTGTATGATGATTAACAATTGCGTTGAGTAAAACCTAGAATGCGCTATAGTGTATGTTAGATGTGATAGTGGGTATGACGGCTATCATGAAACACATCTAATAGTCACTGTTTATTCTGAATTAGTTCCTAGTCAATTGGGCCGTCAAAATGAGGATAAGGCCGCCCGAGCATGAGACTAGTATCTGCGATGCGAAGTACCATGTTTCATTGGTAGGAAACATTGTGATGTTCTGAGCATGCAGATAGATAGTGACCTGGTGATCTATCGAACTACCCTCGTTCGGACTTTCCAAGTGGTTACCATTTGTCGAGTGGATAAGTCCGAGGTCTTGGTTACTAGTATCTGTGATGCGAAGTACCATGTTTCATTGGTAGGAAACATTGTGATGTTCTGAGCATGCAGATAGATAGTGACCTGGTGATCTATCGAACTACCCTCGTTCGGACTTTCCAAGTGGTTACCATTTGTCGAGTGGATAAGTCCGAGGTCTTGGTTGTACTGATTAGTCCTCAAGACTCGAAACGTCATTGAGACTCTACATGATAGGCGTCTCACTT
>KV010767.1:18768-29074 GCA_001598015.1 Dorcoceras hygrometricum | reverse complement strand
GGCTGCGATTGTGTTTGCCTTGAAGATTTGGCGGCATTATCTCTATGGTGAAGAATTTGTGGTGTACACCGACCACAAGAGCCTGAAATATATCTTCACGAAGTCGGATTTGAACATGAGGCAGCGACACTGGATGGAATTGCTTAAGGACTTCGATTGTGAGATTCAGTATCAGCCTGGGCGTGTGAACTTAGTAGCCGACGCTTTGAGCAGAAAGACCCAGCCTGATGTGCTAGCATCCTTAAGTATTTCTAAAGTTCATGAGGAGTTGAGTACTTCTGGTTGGCTATTCCAGCCGGGTGATCAGTATTTCTTCGTTTCGTCTCTTCAGGTGGAACCGCATATTGTGATGAACATCAGGGAGGCGCAGAGGACCGACCCCTATATCCATGAACTGAGGATTAAGGCGCAGTCAGGTCAGTCTGATGATTTCTCTGTTGCTGCTGATGGATGTTTGAGATTCAGAGGGAGATTAGTAGTTCCGAACCTGATTGATCTGAAGGATACCCTCATGAATGAAGCACATTGTAGCCGGTACAGTGTGCATCCAGGCGAGCGAAAGATGTACCATGCCTTGAAGTCTCACTACTGGTGGACGGGTATGAAGAGCGACATTTCTGCTTTTGTTGCTAGATGTCTGAATTGCCAGTAGGTCAAGGCTGAGAGGATGAGACCTGGTGGTTTGCTACAGAGTTTGGAGGTGCCCCAATGGAATTGGGAGCACATCGCCATGGATTTTGTGACCCATCTACCTCGATCGAGTAGGGGATGTGATGTGATTTTGGTTGTGATTGATAGACTTTCGAAGTCAGCCCATTTCATTCCCTATGATGTGAGGTGTTCAATGAAGAAAATGGCAAAACTGTATATCGACCATGTGGTTAGATTGCATGGAGTTCCTGTTTCGATAGTGTCCGATAGAGATCCAAGATTCACTTACCGATTTTGGAAGAGCTTGCAAGCAGCGATGGGTTCGAGATTGGCGATGAGCACAGCCTATCACCCACAGACAGACGGACAGTCTGAGCGGACTATCCAGACTTTAGAGGATATGTTGCGAGCGGTAGTGATGGATTTCAGCGGTGGCTGGCAGGATTCGCTTTCCTTAGTTGAGTTTTCGTATAACAACAGCTACCAAGTCACTATTGGAATGGCTCCGTTTGAAGCTTTGTATGGTCGAAAGTGCAGATCCCCGATCTGTTGGGAAGAACGTTGTTTGGATTAGTGAATGCGTCGTCGTTTTGAATGATTTCTTGCGACCAGCAGATAGATTATTTTGAGAGAGAGAGCTGTTATCAGCTCTTGGTTGTTTTGCTTGCAAGAACTATTGGCAACTGGTGTTTGCTACGGCGTCGTTTTGATAAGTTGGAACGGTGTCGTTTTGAAGGTTTTCGTGGGATTGTTGTTTAGTTGTTGCTGCTGAATTTTACGAAAATAAAAGAGAAGATTGCTGCTGATAGACTTCTGCTGAACACTTCGATTGATTTTAATGAATCAGCAGGCGAGGCTTTACGAGGTATTTATAGAAGTGTTGATCGACACTTAGAATTATTTTGAGCCAGATATTTCTTATCTTTTCTTCTCCAAACCCTCGTCGAGCTACTGTTCACCGTGAATTTCCACCGCCGTTTCCGGTCGCATCCAGCCTCTGTTTTTGGAGATTTTAGTGGCGCTGGATTCCCCTTGCTTAGCTCTTTCGTTTGCTACCCGTTTGAGACGTTGTAATTACACTAGAAGTGGGAACGCGAAGCTGCTGGAGTTCGAAGCTTTTGAGGAAAAGTTTGTGCGTGCGTTCTTCTGCTAGCGTGAGCTTTTGGGTGAGCATTTCTTGTAGTTTGAGCTCGGTTTTTAGTAGTTAAGCCTGCGTAGAAGTATAGGATCGAAGTATGCTTCTGGCCGTAGGATTAGCGTGATTTTGTAGCAGAATTGAGCTAAGATATTAGCTATGTTGTAACAGATTTCAGCTTCCAGGAAGTTTCCTGCTGCGTGATTTGAGCCAGGAGGATTCTGTTAGGTAATTCGAAGAAGGAAGGTACGATTGAGCGGCCCCTTAGCATTTGAGCGTGAACATGTCTATCTTTTCAGTGTTGTGATTTGCTGTTATGTGGCTTACGTGAATTTAGATGATGGAATTGAATGAATTCTGTTCTGTTTCACGTATTGTAAACTGTATGCATTGAGCATTGAAATTGAATGACATTCGTTGCATACATCTTGAGCCTGAATTGATAAATTGATTGATTACCTGATTGGGTGCCACGTTGTGACTGGCCGACTGTTGAGTCGTGTCCGAAAAGTCCAACGCTATCGTCGGAGCGGTGACTATCGGATACGAGTGTCTACCGCCGAGCTGTGATGGGCTGACGGGCCCCGATGATCACGGACCGATGATTTCCACCGGATGATTGGCTGTGTGTGGTATAGAGGCTTGATTTGAGGTTCCAGTTGATAGACTGGTCTAGCTATCCGATTTCTTGATAGCCCTCATGCATTCATAGCATTGATTTATATCATGTTGCATGTTTATCTGCTTTGATAGCTCTTCGTACTGAGGCTTGACCTCGTACTTCTTTTCTTGCTTTTGTTGTTTGGGTCTGTGTTACCCATTTGCAGGAGTTTCAGGTAACCTAGCTGGGCAGAGTGGAAGTTCAGATGGTCGATCCCTGCGTCCCTGAGTCCCAGTCTATATATGATATGTATTGAACCGGGGGATGCCCCGTGTTATCATGTATTGGGGATTTATATTTGGTTGATCACTTGTTGTGTTGGAGTTTGAGTCAACTCGTATTTTGTTATCGCTATTTTGAATGTATGATTTGAAGTTCAGGCCCATTGTATTTCGAAAAATTTTTAAGCCCTGATTTTAAGCTTCCGTGTTTATGCGCTTATTATGTGTTAATCGTTAGTAATTAGCACGGGGCCTGACAAGCAGTCGCACTATTTCATGTTCAGCTGTTGCGTTAAATCAGCAGTTGCAGTCATTGTGTTAAGCTGTTGCGTTCGTTTGAGTTCAGCTGTCGCGTTAATTATATTCAGCTGTTACCGTACTTTGTATTCAGATGTTGTTTTAGTTGGTGTTCAGATGTTGGATTGCTCGACGTCTGAATCTCTTTGTTAAGTTGTGTTGACTACTGAGTTGACCAATGACATCTGAAGTGTTTCCTCTTCGATGAGACACTCACGTTTTAAATCATATTTCATCCTTTATTCCATCGTTTAAGTTTCATTGACATCTGTTTGACCAGCAGAATTGAGATTCTTACGTCTAATTCAGATTTCATCATTTATTTCTTCAATACTTCTTCAATTGATATAGAAAGCACGATTTGAATTCCTTATTCAATTCCGCTTTAATTCAAAAAATTCAATCATTTCAATTGATCAGATTTGAGAGCTTTTATTCAGCTTTCATCTTCGCAAGTTTTACAGAGAAATCCCTTGAAGTTCCAGAACATCATTAGACAAAAGAAAAACCAGTAATTCGTACAAGATAGAAAGAAAACAGATTTTATGAAAGAAAATAAATAGCAGAACGTTGTTTTAGAAAATTTTTTAAGTTATGACAACGAAGAGGGTCCCCAGAGGAAGGGTGAGTGCACTGCTGACGAACCGTGTGACCTTTCAACAGAGGAAGGATCAGGTGTATAGGTCGACGGATATGTATCCCTTCACCATGAGCCATAGTGCTAAGAGACTGATATCAGGAGTTTGATCAAACGAATTGGATCAAATGTTTAAAGTGTTGTCATAATTTTAGAAAATGAAAGAAGAGCGCAAGTGTGATTTTAATCACAGCTCTAGAGATGTTTAAAGAAAATGTTTTCAGAATTTGATTATGTTATGCTTTCAGTTTCTATCAGATATTTTAGATATGTTATTGCGCTTGTTCATTCTAAAGCGTATTCAGACTTCAGCTATGTATTCAGATTTCAGATTCCAGTTACAGTATCAGCTTCTATTGCATGATTTCGTTATTCCAGATTTTACCTGCTGAGCCTTTGGCTCACTAGTTTTCATTGAGTGCAGGTAATGAATAGTAAGGAGCTGGAGGGAGATGATCAGAAAGGAAAGATGTGTTTATCGCGGACATCAGATTTCATTGTTCCTTTCAGACCTTTTTTCGTTGTACAGAAACTCTAATCGTAGTTTTTGTAGTATCAGATTTCTAGTTTCGTTTTTTTGTAGAAATTCTGTACAGACTTCATGTTTAACTATGTATACAGTTTCTTTTGAATCATCAGATTTCTATCATTTTAGCGTATGTATTGTTATTCAGATGTGTAATAGTTCCGCGTCTTTTTATTCTTTACGTCTGAGTTCCTTCAACAGATATGAGTTGTGTTTATTCACACTTTAGTCCAGAAAGTTACTAACGACTGGTTATGCCATCAAGATCGAAATTTCTGGGTCTTTCAATTCGAACCCCAAAACTTCTAAATTCCATTCAGAAAAGTCTGGTCGTTACAGTTGGAATGAAACAATGACAAATGAAGAAAATCATATGTAAGAGTGTAGAAAGACACGGAGCTAAAACACCAGCTGGACGTAATAACATACGCAGAAGTGATACAACATCTGATAGTAATACGAATGAACTTGCATATATCTTTACACCAGAAGTTCATACAGATTTCTACAAAAATAAAGAACTAGAAAACTATTATCATACTAAACTATAACTAAGGTTCTGTACATCAAAATCTAAAGGAACAACGGAAGATGTCCACGATAAACACATCATCCGATCAGCTACTCCCCATCCAGCTTCCTACTGCTCATTACCTGCACTCAATGAAAACTAGTGAGCCAAATGCTCAGCAGGTAAAATCTGGAATAACGAAATCATGCAATAGAAGCTGATACTGTAACTGGAATCTGAAATCTGAATACAGAGCTGAAGTCTGAATACGCTTTAGAACGAACAAGCGCAATAACATATCTAAGAAATCTGATAGAAACTGAAAGCATAAACATAATCAAATTCCGAAAACATTTTCTTTAAACATCTCTAGAGCTGTGATTAAAATCACAATTGCGCTCTTCTTTCATTTTCTAAAATTATGACAACACTTTAAACATTTGGTCCAATTCGTTTGATGAAACTCCTGATATCAGTCTCTTAGCACTATGGCTCATGGTGAAGGGATATACAGACCGTCGACCTATACACCTGATC
The DNA here is from genome assembly GCA_001598015.1 of Dorcoceras hygrometricum. Lineage (NCBI taxonomy): Eukaryota > Viridiplantae > Streptophyta > Magnoliopsida > Lamiales > Gesneriaceae > Dorcoceras > Dorcoceras hygrometricum. Next base: position 23,898 of record KV010767.1, on the reverse strand, counting down.
CTTCCTCTGTTGAAAGGGCACATGGTTCGTCAGCCGCGCACTCACCCTTCCTCTGGGGACCCTCTTCGTTGTCATAACTTAACTAAAACAACGTTCTGCTCTTTCTTTTCTTTCATAAAATCTGTTTTCTTTCTCTCTTGTACGAATTACTGGTTTTTCTTTTGTCTAATGATGTTCTGGAACTTCAAGGGATTTCTCTGTAAAACTTGCGAAGATGAAAACTGAATAAAAGCTCTCAAATCTGATCAATTGAAATGATTGAATCTTTTGAATTAAAGAGGAAATGAATAAGGAATTCAAATCTGTGCTTTCTGTATCAATTGAAGAAGTATTGAAGAAATAAAGGATGAAATCCGAATTAGACGTAAGAGTCTCAATTCTGCTGGTCAAACAGATGTCAACGCAACTTAAACGAAGGAATAAAGGATAAATCTGATTTAAAACGTGAGTGTCTCATCGAAGAGGAAACACTTCAGATGTCATTGGTCAACTCAGTAGTCAACACAACTTAACAAAGAGATTCAGACGTCGAGCAATCCAACATCTGAACACCAACTAAAACAACATCTGAATACAAAGTACGGTAACAGCTGAATATAATTAACGCGACAGCTGAACTCAAACGAATGCAACAGCTGAACACAACGACTGCAACTGCTGATTTAACGCAACTGCTGATTTAATGCAACGGCTGAACATGAAATAGTGCGACTGCTGATCGCAACTACTGAACGCAAACAATCCGACAGCTGAAATCTATACTTAGAATATTTTCACCCAAGAAATATCAGTCGTGGTATAAGAACCAGAATTCAGACTTAACCGTGTGGAAAAACATGAACTAAAACGGTTTCCTTCGTCTGAAGATTTCAAAATATCTCAAGAAATTTCTGGAAATAATCGAATAAACTACTTGTAAGCTACTTCGATAGAATTTCTGAAGAAAACTCAAGAAACTACTGGATGAACATCACCAAACCATTTTCTAAAACATTTCTGGATCAAAATACAGTAAAACGCAACTTTCATAAAAACAGAACATGAACTTTTCTGGTTTTGAAGAACAACCGAAGTTTTCTTCCATACTTTAAAATCTCATATAAACATGCAAACAGAACTGAATATATGCTTTCACTGAGTGAGCAAGAAACAGAGTTTACTTGCTTGAATTTTTTAACACAACCGCAGTAGAAATCCATCCAACCACTAACACTCCGATCGTCTCCTTCGAAAAACTTTAAAAATCTTTTGTTCGGTTTCTTGAGAGAGAGAACCGCTTAAAATTAAAATTTGATTTGAAGATAATGATGCATGAAGCAGCTAACATCCTATATATATATGATTTGTAAATGCCTAGAGAAGAAACGTATTTAAATCAACATGCCAAAATCTTCTAAAAGCGTACTCTGCTTTAAAATGAAAATGATGCACATGGAAACCAAACGATTTTAGTTAAAAACAAAGGATTCGATTGGATTGCAGTTATTAGCTAAACACCCGCTGAAGTTTGCATTCTAATTATCTTAATATCAACCCAAACCATAATAAAGGCTGATATCTTGTAAACATGAAATCTGAATTTAGCTTTTAAATGAGGAAGCTAAATAGTACAAAATCTGAAACTCGATTGAATCAAGAGTTGAATAGAATAGCATTGTAATCCCTCAATCTCATAACTTTCTAATTGTGGCCTCTAAAATGTCTGGGCATTACAATATACCCCCCTTTAAAAGAATTTCGTCCTCGAAATTTCTTACTTGAAGAGATTTGGGTAGCTTTTCTACATATCAATTTCACTTTCCCACATAGTTTCTCTTTCAGTGTGATTTACCCACTGCATCTTAATCTTAGGGATAGTGCTATTCCTTAACCTACGGTTTTCTCTTGAAAGAATCTTTACTAGAACTTCTTCATAAGTTAAGTCTAACGCTACTTGAATAGGTTTCTATCTGAGCATCGAATTCAACTATAAGAGACACATTGCTGAAATGAAATCAGACGCAACAAAGTGGAACAGTATTTGGAAACAAAATAGATCTTGTAACGACCAGATCTTTTTCATAGTCCACAATTGGTAAATTATGAGATTTTAGGGATTACAATGCTATTATATTTCAATCCTTGAATTGATCGAGTTTCAGATTTCATGTGTATGCTATTTAGCTTTCTTTCTTTACGAGCTAAATATCAGATTTCATGATACATTTATGCAGATTTCATTGTTACGAAATGGTCATCCTTCTCTATGTTTTGGGTTGATATTCAAATGATAGAATGCAATTACAGTAGAGGTCTGGACGACTTCTGCCAGCCAATGGAATCCTTGTTTTAACTAAAATTGTTCGGTTTCATTATGCATCTTTTTATTTTAAAACAGAGTACGCTTTTAGTAGGTTTTGACATATTGACTAAACGTATATTCCTTCATTAGATATTTTAAAGCATATAAATAGGATGTTAAGCTGCTTCATGCATCATTACCTTCAAATTAAATCACTTAGAAGTGATACTCTCTCTGAGGAAGTCGAACAAAATCCTTTCAAAGTTTTAAAGGAAACCAGCGGTGCGTAAGAAGTTGCTGAATCTTCTGCTGTTGTTGTGTTCAAGATTTCAGGCAAGTAAACTCTATTTCTTGCTCACTCAATGGAAAGCATATATTCAATTCTGTTTTATAATTATGTATGGTTTTAAAGAAAGGAAGATAGCTACGGCTGTTCTTCAAGAAAACCAGAAGTTTATGCTCTGTTTTTGCAAAAGCTATGTTTACTGTAATTTTGATTCTATGATGTTTTAGAAAAATAGTTTGATGATGTTCGTCTAGTAAATTCTTGAGTTTTCCAATGATTTCTTCATCGAAGTAGATCACAAGTAGCTTATTCGATTTATTTCCAGAAATTTCGTAAGATATTTTGAATTCTTCAGACAAAGGAAAACCATCGTCATTAACCTGGTTAAGTCTGAAATCTGGTTCTTCTGAGTTGACCGTTGACATCTGGTGGGAACAGTCTCATTAGGTGAGATATGGTTTATTCGTTAGTAGCGTGACATCTGAATTACTCGTTCAGTTGGGTAAAATATGGTGACGTCATGTATAAGTTGCGTTGACATCTGGTTGACCAACAGAGATCTGTTTTATTTCTTCTTTGTTGAGATACACATATATGATTCAGATTTCTATTGTTCACTTAAAACAGATTTCATCCTTTACTTCTTCAATACTTCTTCGATTGAGACAGAAAGCATAGATTTGGAATCCTTATTCATTTCCGAATCATTTCAAGAGATTTATTAGATTCAATTAATCAGATTTGAGAGCTTTTATTCAGTTTTCATCTTCGCAAGTATTACAGAAAACTTCGAAGCATTTCAGGACATCATTGGACAAAAGAAAACCAGTAAGCGTACAAAGAGAAAGAAAACAGATTTCACGAGAAAGAGCAGAAAGTTTTAAGAAATGTTTTAAGTTATGACAACAAAAGGGTCCCCAAGAAGGATCAGGATTACGGTTGACGAACTGTATACCCCTTCAAAACCCAAGGAAGGATTAGGATTATGGATCGACGGATCTATATACCCCTTCAACATTGAGCCATAGTGCTAAGACTGATATCAGGAGTTTGATCAAACGAAATGGACCAAATGCTTAAAGTGTTGTCATAATTTCAGAAAGGGAATGAAGAGCACAAGTGTGATTTTAATCACAGCTCTATCGTATGTTTAAAGAAAATGTTTTCAGAATTGATTCATGTTTTATGCTTTCATTTACTTTCTAACTTCACAGTTATGTATTACGCTTGCTTATTCTTAAGCGTATTTAAAGTTTCAGACTCCAGTATGTATCAGCTAGTGAACGATTGTATGATTTGCTTTTGTTATTTCCATACTTTACCTGCTGGGCCTTTGGCTCACTAGTTTTCATTGAGTGCAGGTAATGAGCAGTTAAGAGCTGGAGGGGAATGAACAGAAAGGAAGGAAGTGTTTATCGTGGACATCAGATTTCAGCGTTTCTTTCTGTTCCAGATTTCATTGTTTCTTTTTGGGTTTATACAGTATTGTACCGAACCTTTGTAGTTGGTTTAAATCATAACAGATTTCTATTTTAGTTATTTTGTAAGAAATCTGTTTTCAAACGTCGTTATGAACGAATGTAACCCTTTTGTTAAATTATCAATTTTCTCTTTTCCGCGCCTTTAAATTATGGGATTTGATTCTCGTTTCAATCCAATAAGTTAGTAGCAATCCTTTAATCAGATGTTCGAAATATTTATGACTTTCAATTGAACCCCAAAACTTTTAAATTCTTCTAAGAAAAGTACGGGTCGTTACAGATCTTTTACTGTTCACCAACATATATATAAAAACATGTAGGGGAACCGCGGCGGATCCGGATCGCGCCTCCCGGCGAGGCAGCGGAAGAACAAAAATTGCCGGTAGACGATCAATACAATTCAATTACAAATAACAATCTATGACATTCATTGGGTGTTTATCGTTGATTACCTTGCTGGCAACTCGTGCCTGGCTCCGACCAGTTTCTCGAGGAAACCGACACTTCACGGTAGATGGCGGTAGACTACGTCAATCAGGTCCACGACCGGATACGAGACTCCTTCGTCAGCCTGCACTAGAAGGCCTGACGAGATCAGCGCGGACGGGTTCCCCTCGTCAAGTTGGCCGGAACAATTTTCCGGCAACACAAGGCGGCGGCGGCGGCACAAGGGCGGCGGCGGCGGCTTATGAGAGGAGGGAAGGGGCGGCAGGCAACTTTTAGGTTTAGGGTTAGGAGTGTAGTTGTGTTATGAGTTAATTAGTCCAAGTCTACATTAAGTAGACTTGGTGATGGGTTTGGATCCGGCCCAACAGGCTCGGGTCCAAAGGATGAACATTCGGTTCATCCCCCTTATGGCACAAGGGCGGCGGCGGCGGCTTATGAGAGGAGGGAAGGGGCGGCAGCAACTTTTAGGTTTAGGGTTAGGAGTGTAGTTGTGTTATGAGTTAATTAGTCCAAGTCTACATTAAGTACACTTGGTGATGGGTTTGGATCCGGCCCAACGGGCCCGGGTCCAACGGATGAACATTCGGTTCATCTCCATCACCGAGACTTCATCGTAACTTCGATCGCCGATCAGA
>KV010765.1:0-16336 GCA_001598015.1 Dorcoceras hygrometricum | reverse complement strand
CTGTTACCTGTTGCGTATGAGTTTGAGTTAACTCATATTTTGATTATCGATATTTTGAATGTATGATTTGAAGTTCAGGCCCATTGTATTTCGAAAAAATTTTTAAGCCCTGATTTTTAGCTTCCGTGTTTATGCGCTTATTATGTGTTAATTGTGAGTAATTAGCACGGGGCCTGACACAGCAGATGCATTGATTTCATAAATTCAGCAGATGCATATTCAGCAGATGCATTGTTTCGTAGAATCAGTGGATGCACTGTTTACCAGCAGTTGCATTCCATTTTAGATTCCAGAAGCTGCATTCCTTGGTAAAATACCAGCATTTATACTGTTCATTGCAGCTGGAATTTCATCCTTTACTCCTTCAATGCTTCTTCGATTGAAATAGAAAGTATAGTTTCAGATTCCTTATTCAATTCCGAATCATTTCAAAGATTGTATTCGACTTAACTGACAGATTCAAGTAGTATTTTTATTCAGTTTTCATTTTCTCAAGCCTTACAAGGAAATCCTTTACATTTCCAGAACATCATTAGACAAACAAAAACCAGTAACTCGAACAAAAGAAAGAAAACAGATTTCACAAGAGAAAGAAAGAGCAGAACATGTTTCAGAAAATGTTTTAAGTTATGAAAACTAAAGGGTCCCCATGAAGGATAGGATTACGGTCGACGGACTGTATAAAAACCAAGGAAGGATAAGGATTATAGATTGACGGATCTATATACCCCTTCAATTATAACCTATGACTGATATCAGGAGTTTGATCAAACGAAATGGACCGAATGTTTAAAGTGTTGTCATAATTTTCAGAAAAATGAATGAAGAGCACAAGTGTGATTTTAATCGCAGCTCTTAAGAATGTTTAAAGGAAATGTCTATAGAATTGAGATATGATTTATGCTTTCGTTTACTTTCAGATTTCACAGTATTGTTTTACGCTTGTTTATTCCTGAGCGTATTCCTTGTTTCAGACTCCAGTATGTTTTAGATAGTGAAAGTTCATATGATTTGCTTTCATTATTTCCAGACTTTACTTGCTGTGCCTTTGGCTCACTAGTTTTCATTGAGTGCAGGTATTAAACAGCTAGGAGCTGGAGGGAAATGAACAGGAGGGAAGGAAGTGTTTATCGTGGACACCAGACTTCAGTGTCTTCTTTCTTTTCCAGATCTCATTGTTCTTTTTGGGAGATACATTATCACACAGAGCCATCGTAGTTTATTTTTGTAGTATAACAGACTTCATGTTTAGTTATTTTATAGAAATCTGTTTCCAGACTTCATAATGAAAGAATGAAGCTATTTTGTTCAAGTACCAGATTTCTATCTTTCCGCACCTTTATTTTTATTACATCAGATCTCACATTTACGGTTGGTGAATATTTGCATTATTCGCAACTCTAGTTCAAGAATTTAGTAGCGGCCCAATATTTCGATGATTGAAATTTTTATGTCTTTCAATTGAACCCAAAAACTTATAATTATTCCAAAGAAAAGTGAGGGTCGTTACAGTAAGCTTCGTCTAGATCTTGTGCCTTTGATCCGATTAACCTCTTTTATTTTTCCATCAAACTTCTGAAATTAACTATGACAATTTCCCCATTTTTGGTGATGAAAAAACTTGTGCATTAAAAGAGATTTTATTAGGCTTTGAAACACAATAATCATTTATACAAATGGCTAAACTAAAAATTCGGCTAAATCCGCCCTTGGTCAAAACCGTCTTCTCTTATTAGTGCTGCTCGTCCCTTCCCCATTTTTACTGCTAGGTCCTTCCCCATTTTTGGCATCACGCAATTCTTTTAGACAATCAACCATTTCAGCAACTTTGGATTTTAGCGATGCAACTTCATCCACAAGATGCTGTTGGCTGTTGTCAAAATGATAAACCAATCCACTCTCCAAAGCCGCAAGGTCTTGTTGGTGGTCAGAAATTTACGACCCATAGTTGATTGAAGCACGTCTATCTTGACTTCCAGCCCGTCTACTGCTTCTTCGAGCTGGCGCCGTAGTAGCATAGTACTACACCTCGTAAAGTCTGTATCGTCCCTCATGCGTTCAACCTTTACATCCAGGGAAGATACATTGTCCTTTAGAGATGTGAGTTCCTTGGTAGTATTGTCTATGTTCTGGGGGGTTGATAGACTTGTGGGTTGGGGACCTGCTTGATTAGAGACTTCTCTGTCTTTGCGAGCAGTGCTGTTATTTTCCTCTCTATTGGCACTATATACAACCATCTGTAACTTAGATGGGCTGGGATATTCGCATCCAAAACTGGACTGTCACTGAAAGTTGGATAGGGACCCAGATGGATAGTAGGGCTAAAACTAAGACTGGGATCGGAATAAGGATCGAAACTATCCACACTGTCCTCATTGTGAATGGAAACTGTACAGACTAACCATAGCTTGAACCATATTGGTTTGGACCTTTCTGAGGCTGGTCCGCTTCCTCAAAAGCCGGTTTGCTCTATCTCTTGAGTCTGACCATCCGGACCCTGATACTCCTTCTCGACCTGAGTGGAAAACTCAAAAGCAAGAGTTTGTGGTTGTGCTTGTTGAGCTGGAATGTCTACATTTGCAGCATCTCCAACAATCAAAGTTTTCGGAGCGACAGAGGTCGACCAGCTAATGCTCGCAGGTCCTTATGTTGCCTTGCGATTTCCTTAAGTTCCATTCTCAGAAATCGAATTCACATATAGTCACAGTTCCCATACAGCTCATCTGGTTTGAAGTTTTCTCAGTATCCTCTACCCGCTTCTGCACCTCCATCTCTTAAAACTTGTACAAGCGATCGTCTCTTAAACAATTAAGAAACCTGCTCCGTCTTCGTTCAAGACAACAAATGCTCTTCAATCTTAGCCAAACTTGCAAAAGATGAAACATCTTTAATTCTTACCTCAGTGCAAAAGTGTACCCATTCATCAAAAGCAGCCATTTTATCGGATACATCTTCCCACGTGGATTTTAGCACCAACTGACAGTGCTCTTCAACTGGGGTAGGTCTGGGAAAAACATATAGGATCTCTTTACCCTTGACAGAGAGATTTATCTTGGGCAGAAAATACGTCGCCCAATTTATCTCACGGATTTCCATAGGGGTAAAGATACACATTCCAGCAAACGTCATGTACTGCTGAGCTGGTTGCTCAGGACCAGACCTCACCACAATAGCCCCCTTGTTGGTAACAGTTTCCATCTCGGTCTAGTTACCTCCCTCCTCCTGCTCCATTTGTTCAACAATTTTATCAACCTGTTCATCATTTTCTGTAGTGGTCCCTACATGACCTTCGGGTCCGCCAACAATAGACTGTACTCGCTCTCCTTGAGCAATAGTGAAAGCATTATCATCCCGACCCTCTTGATTCGTTTGGGTCTCATACTCCATACACTCTTCTGGTTCAGCAGGGTTGGAGGTTTTATCAGTCTGGGTGCTAACTTCTGAACCCATCTCCGTAGTGGCTTCTAGTTCATCGGCGGTAGACTCCTTGTCAACCCCAGCTGGTATGTCAGGAGTGGGAGCAGGTTGTGACTCCCCTTGATTATAAGCATTGTTCTTTCCCTTCTTGGTCCTCTTAGTTCGATGCTTCTTTGTGATAAGCACCTACGGAATGGACATAGTTGCCTCTGAGTTAGAGGACTCTATCACTTATTTTCGCTTGGCGCCACGGTTCTTCAGCCTCACCAGCGGGCACGAATCCTTGTCTGAGCTGGTCCCAGACTTAGATTTCATTGGAGCAACTTGGCTCCCAGCCTCCACTAGCTTCTATTCAGCAGCCTCCCTTTGCTTAAACAATTTAAGCATTGTTTCCTTCATTTTATTTGTTTTTTCCAGAGCAGCCTTCTCTGTCCTTCTTTTCTTCTTCTCCACGGGCTTGGTCATATGAAACTGCCCACCCTCGGTTCCACTTGTTGTATCCTCTGTCTGTTTTCTGGACTCACCAGCTGGTCTAACATCCACATTTTTCTTGATGTAAGTGTCAACCAACTTGGTGGTTAAGAATTTTTGAGGGTGCATCTTAACCGACTCCCCGAGATCAGTCTTGACCAAGCGTTCCAGTAATACACTCAACTGGACCATGAAACCCTATGGATGACGGGTAGGATTGTTCACCATAGTCAAACCTTGAAACAACACTTGTGCCCAATTCACTTTCATCCCAGCGGTGATGGCTACCATTAAATCGAATTTTTCACTGGTAACCACATCAAATGAACCAGAACTTGCACACAACGCCTTAGACATGATATCGTGCAGCAAACGAAACTCCAGTTTCATCTCTCTTCTTGATTGGTGCCCTGATGGCATATCAGTACCCGAAAAATTCTTACGCATCTCCAACATAGTTTTATTAGGGGTATCAAGGAAACTCGGCATGCTCTCTATGGGTAGGCCAAAAGCCTCGGCAGAGACGTCCTTCATCAGTGCCAGTTTCCTGTTAGATATGAAACTTACAATTGTTCCTGCAATCACTTTCTCATTCGTGAAAAACTCAACGACAACTGCCTCATACACAGACCCAGATTCCTCCATAAAACCCTTAAGCCCTGTGTCCTCCAGGGTCTTAAACATGAAAACCATGCCATAGTGCTCCATAGCGAGCACTGACTCAAAATTCACCTGCAAAGCGTTAACAAAGAAAGAAGCGGCAATTTCGATGATTAAAGGGTTAGGAGTATAGAAATTTACCAAGGATTTCAATAGAATGCTAGAAATTGCTTGCAAATTAAATTGATTGCGCGAAAATTTGAAAGTGTACTATGAAAAGTAAAGTAAAACTATTTATGTACGAATGAGGAAAGACAAGGGTTTCACTGGACACATGTCATCATCATATTTAAAATTGATTTGAAATTCCAGGAAGATGATCGTCCGATTAAAGTAACTGTTAAAAATAACTCAATATCTATGTTTGATTTCATGTATCAGCACAGAAACAAGTAGTTCCAACACCATGATAATATCACGCTATACATGTCTCAAGCTGGACCAGACCAGCAAGGTGCTGACCAGCTCGAAGGCAAACAGCGGACCTTTTGTGTTATCTGTTTGAATTGAATTGTTCCCCATAAATTTATGCATGCAGAACAAAGTTATGAAATATCCAGGAGACCTAAAATGTTTCTAAAGTAAGAGAACATAGCGTCCGTAGAGGCTTGGTGAAGATGTCAGCCACTTGATGATCCGTTGTCACATGCTCCACCCGAACATCCTTTTTTACTACATGTTCTCGAATGAAGTGATGTCTGAGGTCTATGTGCTTGGTTATAGAGTGCAGCACGGGGTTATGAGTGATCGCGATCGCACTTGTGTTGTCACAGAAGATGAGTGCTTCCTATGCATCAACGCCATAGTCTCGGAGCTTTTGTTGAATCCATAATATTTGAGTTCAACAATGCCCAGCTGCGAGGTACTCTGTCTCAATGGTTGATGTGGCAATTGCCTTCTGTTTCTTGCTAAACCACGATATTAGTCTATCACCCAGAAATTGACAAGTCCAACTTGTGCTACGTCGATCAACTTACAACCCGTGTAATCTGCATCACTAACCAATTAAGTTGAAACTTGAGTCTTTGGGATACCAAAAACGCATGTTCTTCGTGCCCTTTAAGTTTTTAAAAATGCATTTAACAGCCATGTAGTGAGACTATTTTGGATCAGCTTCAAACCTGGCACACATACAGACAATGAACATAATGTCTGGTCTGCTTGCTGTGAGGACCAATCATCCCACGATACATGATTACCTCTACGGTAGTTAAAACTTCATATTTATCCAGCTTGATTGAAGCACTCATCGGAGTATCTATAGGTGAGAATATTTCCATTCCAACTTCTTGAGATGTTCTTTGGTGTATTTATCTTGATTGATGAATATGCCATCCTCAAGCCACTTCACTTGTAAGCCTAAGAAAAATGTCAGCTCTCCCACCAAGCTCATCTTGATGGATCTGTGTAAGAAGATTCAGATCTTAGTTTTGAATTACACAAAACTTTTATTATTGTGTTTCTAACAAATCTACGTAGTGTGCAGATGATAGCAGGTTTTATAATAGAAGTCTGATGTGTTGAGAAAGTTGCATCGCATAACGACGAAGAGAGTATTTCAGCTATTGGAGTATTTGAACAGAAGAAATCAGCTGTTGAAACAGAAGTTAGATTTGAGCAGTTGCTAATTCAGATGTGATTCAGAAGTGAAGAAGAAATGTTGATCAGACGTCGGGACAGCAATTTAGCAGTTATAGCAATCAGCGTTGCAAGCATACATCAGTTGCAAGCATTCAGCCGTTATATTCAGAAATTGTTCAGCAGTGAGCTACAGTTTTTCAGCAGTGAAGAGAAGTATGTTCAGCAGTAAAGACAAGCCATATCAGATGTCGATCAACAATGAACAAAAGATACAAGCAGAAGCTGAATCCAAGCAGAAGTTGATCAAAGTTCAAAGCTTATTCAGAAGAAGACAAAAGCCTGCAAAAGAAAGGACACAAGGACAATCCTGTCGGTACTTTACAGAACATCTTTCAACGGGAAGAAAAGTGTGTCAAACGGAAAGAAATTTGAACAGTAGATATAAATACAATAAGCACTGTTGAAGATTTGTGATCGATCAATTAATGATTGCAGAAATAGAGATCGAGACAATGTGAAACAAAAACATAATATCAGAATATAAAACAGTGTTAAAATGGGAACAAAAACAGAGACAAAGCAGCGGGCCATCTGCTGAGTCTTCATCAGCTCTTTAGGAGCATTTCCCAGTTGTGCGAGATTTAATTTCATACGAGAGCTGTGCTTCACTGTATATCTCACACACAGAGATTCATTCACATTCATGAGAGTTGAGCGAAACAGTATAGTGAATGAATCTCAACCCAATTCAAAACCAGATACCGTCCAAGTACGAAGACGTTAAACTCTGTGTATGTAGCCTTTCTCACAGAGGCGTAAAACAAGTGATTGGATGTACACAGCTGAGGGCTGGTGTAGTTCTAGGAGTTCGAATTTGGGCAGTGGGTAAGTCCCAAATTCGATTGGGTCTGCGGATCAAATTATTCTAGTGGATGCCTTCAAGAGTTGGAATAAGGGGAGACGTAGGATATTGATATCCGAACTTACAGAAATAAATATCAGTGTATTGTATTCTTTTAATTACACTATATCAGCATATGCGTTTAATTTAGCACACTCATAGCAAACAGATTCCACATGCACTGTCACATTAACATCGGTTTTAAGGAATCTATTTGCGTCGAGTAGTTTTAAAATTTAGGATTCAGTTCTGGTGTTTTCCGCATGTTTTTTTTACATACCAGATCTGTCGTCGGTGCTCTATTATATGTTCAAGAAGCGTGAGCTATTGTAGCTCCTTAGCAGCGTTAAGTTTAAATTTTATTATGGATCAGATCTCTCGGCCCCTGTTGTGTTGTGTTGCTGAGTTTTATTGTGCAGTGAGATCTGATCCTTCGATCATTACAAGTGGTATCAGAGCAGTTTGTTCTTGAACGAGCATTTATTTTAAAACGCATGTGCTATTTTTTTTAAAAGTTTTAAATGTTTTGAAGAGCTTACTTTATAAAGAAAAGGTGAAGAATGATTGCTGAACTTCGGTTGTGCTTTTTTCGAGCTGACACGGAATGCACGTGTTCCGTGTGGATGCCAAGATTCTGTTTTTGTTGGGCTGTTTTCAGCACATGTGACAAAACAAGAGAAATGAAAGAAAATTCGATAGTTCATTTGTCGTGTTTAGCCAAATCTGAATAATTTAGGTGATTCAGTAGCACGTGTTCTATTTGAAACAAGTTTATTTAAGGTGCTCTGATGTTTCTTTTCAAAATCTGTTTTTGCGGAATTTCAGCTGGTGCTGCATTTTTAAAATGATTTGAGCTTACATTATAAAAGACAGGGAGAGTAATAATCTTTGAATGACAGAGCATTTTCCGAAAGAAAATGCAGTATATTTTCTCTGACGAGCTGACACAAACTTCATAAATCTGTGTGTATGCCAAGATTTTTTCGGATGTGGTTATGGGGCCACATCTGGTATGAAATGGAAGAAAATCTGTTATTCGTTTATTCTTAACTCTCGTCTGAATATATATAAGATAAATGATAGCATACGATTTGTTCTTTCAAAATCATATCATATTGTTGCATATGGTTGTTCCCAAAATTTATTTTATTTTTTAAAATATGAAAAACTCCTGTTGTCACAGTTATTGCTGTGATAGTGTAGGAGAACTTTATTTAAAATCTGTCGGGAAAACCAGTTTTCAAACCCTTTTTGATTCCCACAAAAAGGGAGAGAATTGTTAGATCATGCATTTGTTATCTAAAGTTTTGTGTAAATCAAAAAGGGAGAGATTGATGGATCTGTGTAAGCAGATCCAGATCTTAGTTTTGAATCAAAATCATATCATATTGTTGCATATGGTTGTTCCCAAAATTTATTTTATTTTTTAAAATATGAAAAACTCCTGTTGTCACAGTTATTGCTGTGATAGTGTAGGAGAACTTTATTTAAAATCTGTCGGGAAAACCAGTTTTCAAACCCTTTTTGATTCCCACAAAAAGGGAGAGAATTGTTAGATCATGCATTTGTTATCTAAAGTTTTGTGTAAATCAAAAAGGGAGAGATTGATGGATCTGTGTAAGCAGATCCAGATCTTAGTTTTGAATTATAAAACTTATTATTGTGTTTCTAACAAATCTACGTAGTGTGCAGATGATAGCAGTTTTTATAATAGAAGTCTGATGTGTTGAAGAAAGTTGCATCGCATAACGACGAAGAGATGTATTTCAGCTGTTGGAGTATTTGAACAGAAGAAATCAGCTGTTGCAACATAAGTTAGATGTTGAGCAGTTGCTAATTCAGATGTGATTCAGAAGTGAAGAAGAAATGTTGATCAGACGTCAGGATAGCAATTCAGCTGTTACAGCAATCAGCCGTTGCAAGCATTCATCAGTTGCAAGCATTCAGCCGTTATATTCAGAAGTTGCTCAGCAGTGAGCTACAGTTTTTCAGCAGTGAACAGAAGTATGTTCAGCAGTAAAGACAAGCAATATCAGATGTCGATCAGCAATGAACAAAAGATACAAGCAAAAGCTGAATCAAAGCAGAAGCTGAATCGAAGCAGAAGTTGATCAAAGTTCAAAGCTTATTCAGAAGAAGACAAAAGCCTGCAAGAGAAAGGATACAAGGACAATCCTGTCGGTACTTTACAGAACATCTTTCAACGGGAAGAAAAGTGTGTCAAACGGGAAGAAATTTGAACAGTAGATATAAATACAAGAAGCACTGTTGAAGATTTGTGATCGATCAATTAATGATTGCAGAAATAGAGATCGAGACACTGTGAAACAAAATGATAATATCAGAAGATAAAACAGTGTTAAAATGGGAACAAAAACAGAGACAAAGCAGCCGGCCACCTGCTGAGTCTTCATCATCTCTTTAGGAGCATTTCCGAGTTGTGTGAGATTTGATTTCATACGAGAGCTGTGCTTCACTGTATATCTCACACAGAGATTCATTCACAATCATGAGAGTTGAGCGAAACAGTATAGTGAATGAATCTCAAATCCAATTCAAAATCAGATCCCGTCCAAGCACGAAGACGTTAAACTCTGTGTCTGTAGCCTTTCTCACGGAGGCGTAAAACAAGTGATTGAATGTACACAGCTGAGGGCTGGTGTAGTTCTAGGAGTTCGAATTTGGGCAGTGGGTAAGTCCCAAATTCGATTGGGTCTGCGGATCAAATTCTTCTAGTGGATGCCTTCAAGATTTGGAAGAAGGGGAGACGTAGGATATTGATATCCGAACTTCCAAAAACAAATAGCAGTGTATTGTATTCTTTTAATTACAGTACTTCAGCATATGCATTTAATTTAGCACATGCATAGCAAACAGATTCCACATGCACTGTCACATTAACATCGGTTTTATGGAATCTGTTTGCGTCGAGTAGTTTTAAAATTTAGGATTCAGTTCTGGTGTTTTCCGAATGTTTTTATTACATACCAGATCTGTCGCCGGTGCTCTATCATATGTTCAAGAAGCGTGAGCTATTGTAGCTCCTTAGCAGCGTTAAGTTTAAATTTTATTATGGATCAGATCTCTCGGCCCCTATTGTGTTGTGTTGCTTAGTTTTATTGTGCGGTGAGATCTGATCCTTCGATCATTACAAGTGGTATCAGAGCAGGTTGTTCTTGAACGAGCATTTATTTTAAAACACATGTGCTATTTTTTTAAACGTTTTAAATGTTTTGAAGAGCTTACTTTATAAAGAAAAGGTGAAGAATGATTGCTGAACTTCGGTTGTGTTTTTCTCGAGCTGACACGGAATGCGCGTGTTCCGTGTGGATGCCAAGATTCTGTTTTGGTTGGGCTGTTTTCAGCACATGTGACAAAACAAGAGACATGAAAGAAAATTCGATAGTTCGGTTGTCGTGTTTAGCCAAATCTGAATAATTTAGGTGATTCAGTAGCACATGTTCTATTTGAAACAAGTTATTTAAGGTGCTCTGATGTTTCTTAAATGTTTTGAAGAGCTTACTTTATAAAGAAAAGGTGAAGAATGATTGCTGAACTTCGGTTGTGTTTTTCTCGAGCTGACACGGAATGCGCGTGTTCCGTGTGGATGCCAAGATTCTGTTTTGGTTGGGCTGTTTTCAGCACATGTGACAAAACAAGAGACATGAAAGAAAATTCGATAGTTCGGTTGTCGTGTTTAGCCAAATCTGAATAATTTAGGTGATTCAGTAGCACATGTTCTATTTGAAACAAGTTATTTAAGGTGCTCTGATGTTTCTTTTCAAAATCTGTTGCGGAATTTCAGCCGGTGCTGTGTTTTTAAAATGATTTGAGCTTACATTATAAAAGACATGGAGTGTAATAATCTTCGAATGACAGAGCATTTTCCGAAAGAAAATGCAGTAATATTTCCTCTAACGAGCTGACACAGACTTCATAAATCTGTGTGTATGCCAAGATTTTCAGATGTGATTATGGGGCCACATCTGGTATGAAATGGAAGAAAATCTGTTATTCTTTTATTCTTAACTCTCGTCTGAATATATATAAGCTAAATGATAGCATACGATTTGTTCTTTCAAAATCATATCATATTGTTGCATATGGTTGTTCCCAAAATTTTTTTTTTAATTTTAAAATCTGAAAAACTCCTGCTGTCACAGTTATTGTTGTGATAGTGTAGGAGAGCTTTATTTAAAATCTGTCGGGAAAACCAGTTTTCAAACCCTTTTTGATTCCCACAAAAAGGGAGAGAATTGTTAGATCATGCATTTGTTATCTAAAGTTTTGTATAAATCAAAAAGGGAGAGATTGATGGATCTGTGTAAGCAGATCCAGATCTTAGTTTTGAATTACACAAAACTTATTATTGTGTTTCTAACAAATCTACTTAGTGTGCAGATGATAGCAGTTTTTATAATAGAAGTCTGATGTGTTGAAGAAATGATGGATCTGTGTCAACATTGTTGGGGATCCGGATCCGCCCCCCGGCGAGGCAGCGGAAGAACAAATAAAATAGGCCGAGAGACGATCAATACGAAAACAACAATTACAGTTAATCGTCATACATAGGGGTTTCAAAACGGATTACCTTGCTGGCACTTGTGCCTGGCTCCAACCGGTATTACAAGAACCCGGCTCTTCTCGGTAGATTGCGGTAGATTATCGCCAATCCGGTCCACGACCAGAACCGAGACTCCTTCGTCAGGCTGCACTAGAAGCGCTGACGAGATCAGCACGAACGGATTCTCCTCGTCGAGTTGGCCGAAAACGAATTTCCGGCGACAACGGGCGGCGGCGGCGGCGGCGCACGGAGGGCGGCGGCGGCGGCGCTTGGAGAGGAGAGGAGGGGCGGCTTTTGTGCTAGGGTTTAGAGTTGTAATGTTGTTGTATTAGTTAAGTCTTGCTTATGTCTAATTAAATAGACTTAAGTGTTGGACTTGGACCGGCCCAACGGGCCCGGGTCCAACGATGAACATTCAGTTCATCTAAAACACCGAGACTTCACCGTAACTCCGATCGCCGATCAGATCTGACCGATCGACTCAGTTTCCAAAACTGAATAATATGATCTGAAAAACCATTTTTCAGAACCCCAGTGCAAAAAGACCGTTTTGCCCCTCAACAGCGGGAAACCCCGTTTGACCCCTGTTGACTTTTAGGAAGTCGCACTTCCCGAAATCCTCTTCTCGTGCTCAACACATTGAGCTGAGTATCTATGTGGGAATCTCGAATCTAGTACTTGTGTGACCCTCAATGGTTCAGGGATACAGCTAACCGTGGGCCCACAACCATTGTGGCTCCAGAATCACAATTCCGGATTTGCCCAACGGATCATGGTAAAGCGTCTAGCAACATCGCCCCATGATCCCCTAGGTATCACTGATAGTGCCTGCAAGAACCAGTCGGTCGTGGTTAGCGTACAGTACGGTCCTTTCAATCCATATATCCCGATCAGATCAACGACCATTGGTAAATCGAGAGTCGCTATAGATCCGATAGCTATGCGTACATCTTGGAGATCGAATAGTGACATCGCGAGTGTAACTAGGTAAACACATTTACCTAAAACACTTCTAGTACTCTGGCCAGAGATTTATACACTATTATCCCCTCAGATAGCATAGGATATCCACGCATGTCTGCGAGCGGTGAATCCTCGACAACGATGCATCGACTCCTACATGCATCGGGGTCTCACCCAATCCCGACGCCTTATGACTCCAGATGAGTCGGCAAATGGGTCAAAGTGAGACGCCTATCATGTAGAGTCTCAATGACGTTTCGAGTCGTGAGGACTAATCAGTACAACCAAGACCTCGGACTTATCCACTCGACAAATGGTAACCACTTGGAAAGTCCGAACGAGGGTAGTTCGATAGATCACCAGGTCACTATCTATCTGCATGCTCAGAACATCATAATGTTCCCTACCAATGAAACATGGTACTTCGCATCGCAGATACTAGTCTCGAACTCGGGCGGCCTTATCCTCATTTTGACGGCCCAATCGACTAGGAACATGTTCAGAATACACAACGACTATTAGATGTGTTCCATGATAGACGTCATACCCACTATCACATCTAACATACGCTTTAGTGCATTCTAGGTCTTTACTCAACGCAATTGTAAATCATTACACACATAATGAAAGTAAAGAATGCCATATAAAAGAATGCGAATATCATATATAAATATTGTTTGTACAAGAGTCTATAAAACCCACACGCCACAAGTTGGCTAGGCATCTACTCTAACAATCTCCCACTTGCCCTAAAGCCAACTACTCATCAGACGCAGTCCCATTGTTTCGCGATGTTTTTCAAACAACGGTCCAGGCAAGGGCTTCGTAAGTGGATCAGCAACGTTGTCCGCAGAGGCGAAACCTATTTTGCTGAGGACTTCTAGCTACAGACAACTCGTGCTTGATTCCAATGTCATCCAGATAAGAGGATATTTTTAAATTTAAAAACTCTGTTCCTCTGTCACTCCTTATCCGGTTGACACTGCAAGATTGCTCATTTTGTAAACGTTTTAAAAGCTTGATCAGCTGGTCGGCAGTTTGATCTTTAGATTATAAAAACAATATCCGTAAATTTTGTAAAATCATCAGCCACTACAAGGGTGTACTTTCTTCCCCCTAAGTGCCAAGGTTTTAGACAGAAAGGAAATAATATTTTTATCTGAATACCGTCTGAGCTGTCACGTGTATGGGACTGAAAAGATCCATGTGTAAAAGCTCCAGCTTACGAGAGGTTTTGTTACTGCCTCTGTTTTTAAAAGTAGATTTTATATGTTTACCCAGCTGACAGGCAAAGCAAATCTTGTCTTATGAAAATCTTAATTTGGGCAAGCCATCAACTAACTCACGCTTACTCAGATTGGAAATAATTTTGAAATTAAGATGGTTCATCCGCTATGCCATAGCCAGCTCTTAGAAGATCCAGCTACTAGGCAAGTTTGTTCAGTATGCGGCTGATCTGACTAGTCTATTTTTTAGGAGATCATGCCATACATAATACTACCTATTGCCGAGGCATATGGCACACGTGTCATACTCTCTATCTCCTCATAAGTCTTCGGCCACATAGACTTGGATAGAGTGACCCTGTGGCACATAGGTAGGTGTCCTCTCTTGGACTCTTCCATAGAGAACCTCTTAAGTATGGTATCGATGTAGGTAGCTTGGGTGAGTCCGAGCATCCGTTTAGATCTATCCTGATAGATCTGTATTCCAAGAATATAAGATGCTTCACCCATGTCCTTCATCGAAAATCTGCTAGACAGTCATACTTTAGTTGACTGCAACATTCCTACATCATTTCCAATGAGTAGAATGTCATCAACATAAAGTACGAGAAACGTTACAGCACTTTTAACTACCTTCTTATAGACACACGGCTCCTCTGGATTCTTGATTAAACCAAATTTCCTAATTGTTTCATCGAATCTCAGGTTCCAACTTCGTGATGCTGTTTGAGACCGTAGATCGATCTCTGAAGCTTGCATACCTTATGCTCGCTTCCAACAGATGTGAAACCCTCAGCCTGCGTCATATAGATCTCTTCCTTAATGTTTCCATTAAGGAACGGAGTTTTCACATCCATTTGCCATATCTCATAGTCGTACCATGCGGCTATGGCTAACAATATTCTAATTGACTTGAACATTGCGACTGGCGAGAAGGTTTCATCATAATCAACACCTTGCCTTTGAGTGTAACCTTTCGCGACCAGTCGTGCCTTGTAGGTCATTACCTTACCGTCAGGGCCAAGTTTCCTCTTGTATACCCATTTGCACCCAATAGGAACGATTCCTTCGGGAGGGTTAACGAGAGTCCAAACTTGGTTAGCATGCATTGAGTCAAACTTAGACTGCATTGCTTCAAGCCACAAATTAGAATCAGCATCGGAAATTGCCTCCTTGAAAGTTCTTGGATCAGATCCAACAACTTGATCACCTTGATCATCTTCAAGGAGAAAACCATATCTCTCAGGAGCCCTAGGAATCCTTTCGGATCTCCTAGGTGCGACCATATCTGGTACTGGCTCAGTAGGTGCGGGAGATTCACTTGGTACTTCAGTTGGTTCTCGAACCTCTTCGAGTTCTACTATTTTGCCCTTTCTATCAAGTAGAAATTCCCTTTCCATAAAGGTGGCATTCCTATAGACAAACACTTTTGTCTCGCTGGGATAGTAGAAATAGTATCCAATGGAATTATTTGGATACCCAATGAAGTAGCATAAGATGGATCTCGTATCCAGCTTATCTCCCACTGTCTGCTTCACGTAAGCAGGACATCCCCAAATCCTCATAAATGAGTACCTGGGTGGTTTGCCCATCTATATCTCATACGGGGTCTTGTCCACTGCCTTGGCATGGACATTGTTCAACAACATTACCGCCGTTTCGAGCGCATAGCCCCAAAACGAGGTCGGAAGCTCAGTGAAGATCGTCATAGATCGAACCATGTCCAACAAGGTCCGATTATGACGCTCCGCTACACCATTTAGCTGTGGTGTGGCCGGAGGGGTCCACTGTGAGAGAATCCCATTCTCTTTCAGATAATCTTGAAACTCAGTACTCAACTATTCACCACCTCGATCAGATCGAAGTGCTTTAATACTTTTGCCTAATTGATTTTCTACTTCAGCCTTGAATTCCTTGAACCTTTCAAAGGATTCAGACTTGTACTTAATCAAATACAAGTACCCATACCTAGAGTAATCGTCGGTAAAGGTGATGAAGTATATGTGACCGTATTTAGTACCAATACTAAATGGGCCGCACACATCAGTATGGATCAAATCCAATAGGCCTTGGGCACGTTCACCCTTGCCCTTGAAGGGTTGCTTGGTCATCTTTCCTTTCAGACAGGACTCCCAAGTCGGTAGGGAGTTGATGTCTGACAGATCAAACAAATCACTCCTAACTAGCTTGTTCATCCTGCTTAGGGAAATGTGGCCTAGCCTAGCGTGCCAAAGTTGTGCTGGGTTCAAGTTATCGTGTTTCCGTTTAATCGTTGTTGTGTGTGTTTCGACATCGCGAGTTGGAACGCCTTTTAATTTTAAGGTGTATAGATCATTTTCGCGTTCCCCAATTCCAATTAAACATTCATTCTTGTAAATATTGCAAATCGAATTAGCAAACATACAAGAATATCCATCTCTATCAAGCATAGGAATAGAAATTGTGAGGATTGAGAAATTGAATTAGTGATTAATCGTTTTCATTTGGGGATTAATCACGTACTTTTTGAGGAATTGTGTAAAGATTGTGGTTCATGCCGATTTCCTCAGCAGC
>KV010761.1:0-10772 GCA_001598015.1 Dorcoceras hygrometricum | reverse complement strand
AAATTTGACAGAAATTCAAACGGGATTTATTTCCTTTGAAGAATTTAATGACCGTTGAGATCGAAGACTATAAATAGCAGAAGCTGGATTGAAGAAACGATCCTTCACTCTCATTAACATCACGGTCACGCTGTCAAAATATTCGTAGAGCTTTCTATCTGTTGAACATATTCTAAAAGCTCACAAGACTCGAAGAATACTACTGTTGTTATTCATAGACAAACCTTCGAGTCCATTCTCTGGTTCATCTTGTTGAATCGAGTTTCTTTGTCTTAGAAACCAGAGAATTTTACAGCACTCAAAAATTGTATTCATTGTTATGTTTTATTGATTCTGTAATGAACTGGCCTTGTAAATCAGTTCAAAAATATTATCCATCACTTGTAACCAGCAGCAACGTCTGCGTGTGAAGTTAGTGAGTCTAGGAGTTCATGCAAGTGAGGCTTGTGTGATTGGGTGTTTGTAGAAAGGCTACATGCATAAAATCTTCTAGTGATACCTTCCGAGGAGGAAGAAGGGGAGACTTAGGATATTTATATCCGAACTTTCAGAAACAAATCCTTGACTCTTATCTTTTACATTCAGCAATCTATTTACTGTTTATCTGTTCACAAATCGATTGGCCTCTTTCCGCACTATTATTGTTGGCCAAGAGATTTGCATAAAACTGAGATCCTTAGGTTTGTTAACTCAAACTTAAGTTAAGCAGTTCTTGTAAAACAGTTTAAAAGAGTTTCGAAAATCTAAAATCGAAAGGAGTTCGTTAAACCCCCCCCTTCTAAACTCCTATACGCATATTGATCCTATTTCTGGGACCATCATGCTGCCCGATCGCGTGTTTTGTAGTGAAGGTAGAACTTCGTTCCTTTGTGATAAGATCTTGTTCCTAGCCTTGGTTTAAGCTTCCAGTAAGTTGTTTTTGTAGTAATTGCGTTGGTTGAGCGTGGCTCCCAGCCGTGAGCCTCTGTTAGCATCCTTGAGAATTATGCTTCATTGTTTAGCAGATTTTCAACCAGATTTCTCGGGATCCCTTTGTGGTAATTGTTGCGCAGTATTGAGGTAAGGATTCGAGCTTGATGTATCTTGGAATTGGCATGAGATTTAATGTGAGATTGCTGGGATTGTTTTGGTTGATATGAATGCTGTGTTGGTAGCTGTTGCATTGTGTTATGCTAGCTGCTCTCGATTGTTTGCGTACACGCATTTATTCACTTGCAATTCAGATCCCTTGTATTGTATCTCGGTCGTTTGTTCCTTGTGTATTGTGATGTTGTTTTCTTACCAGGATGCGAGGGCGAGCGGCGGTACCGCACTCTCATCTCCCTGCTGGGATCTGTTAGCCACCATGCGCCGAGTTGTTAACTACCACAGTTCATGGGCGAGGCAACGGCAGGTTGAGTTGTTTGATGCATCTGGTATTTGGGTGTTGTGTCAAGGTGAGTGGCTCATTACCACACTTTGAACACACCCCATGGCCACTGATTCATTGCAGATTTCATGGAGCTATGTTTGAGTTCCTTGGCTCCCTTGTTGGTTGTAGCCTTCAGTTGTTATCCGGTGTCTCATGAATAGCATCTGCATTTTATCTTATGCATTTTCTTTAGCTATTTTTGTTTCTCTACGTACTGGGGTTTGACCCCATGTCCCTCTGGGGCTTGGTTGTTTTCCTTGTTTGTGTTGTTTTCAGGTAATCCAGGTTTTACATCTGGTCGTGGTTTTAACACAACTGGTGGTGCCCCAGGAGGTGATTAGAGTATCCCAGTAGCATATAGCATATTTATATGTATAAGTACAGATAGCCAGGGGATGCCCTGTGCTTTGTTGTTGTATTTTGTTGTTGGAGTCTGATACATGTTGTTGTTGTTGTTGTGATGCTATACTGTTGTTGTTGTTGGCTGGTAGCCTGTTGTTTGGTCGGTTTCGTGAACTGGGATATCTATTTTGAGTATCGCACTATTTTAAATTATATTGTCTTAAACCGTCAGGCCAAAAGCGAAAATTTTACCCGTTTTTTAGTAGCTTCCGGATGTGTTTGTATGTTTTATCTCTGATATGAGCACGAGGCCTGACATAATTTCCCCTTTTCGATTGTATCTAGACGTCGTGGTAGAGGTAGGGGCAGTTTGAGGAATCGGCAGGATATAACGAGGATCAGCGTAGTGCGCGTAGTCGTAGTCGTGTTGGACATGACGAGGAGGAGGAAGTTGAGGTTGCGGCGCCTCCTGTGGAGAGGATGGATGTCGTGATAGCATGGTTTCAGCGAATGAACCCTCCAGTCTTTAACGGTGACGAGTCTAGTGAGGATGCAGACTCGTGGCTCCGGAACATTATTGGTCTTTTCGATCGACTGCAGTATGATGATCTTCGGCTGAGTTTAGTGACCCTCTTGCTTAGGAAGGCTGCAGAGCGCTGGTGGCGAGGCGCTTCGAGTACCTTGTTAGAGACCAGTATTCGAATCTCTTGGGGTATTTTTTGCGAGACCTTCAGGCAGGAGTATGTACCCGAGTCTTATGTGAACGCCCAGGAGCGGGAGTTCGATCATTTGGAGCAGGGCTAAATGACGATGAGGGAGTATGTGTGTAAGTTCTCTTCTTTGTTGGAATACGTTCCCCATGTTTCTGGCCGGGAGAGGGCCAAGCGGACTAGGTTTCTTGAGGGCTTGAATGAAGAGTTGTATCATATGGTGCTGACCAGCAAACCCAAGACGTATGCTGAGGCAGTGTATAGTGCCATCGACATTGAGGAGGGTTTGCGTAGCCGTCGTGCTCGTAGGCAGCTGGTGGTTTAGGGTGGTTTTCCCACTGGTCAGGGAGCGCAGTCTTCTCAGTCCTCCCAGTCAGACCATCAGCCCCAACAGAAGCAGCAGCCACAGGTGGCACAGCAGTCTGGCCGTCAGAGGTTCCGTCCCTGCGGTCAGCAATTTAAGAAGAAGTCGGGTTCTGGCTCATCTGGTTAGGGCAGCTCGAGTAGCAGTGGTTCTCGGGCAGAGATCTGTGGTCACTGTGGTGGCAAGCATCCGTCTACGCAGTGTGTTGGTGTGCAGGGTTCCTGCAACATTTGTGGTCAGTACGGGCATTTTGCTAGAGTGTGTCCGTCAGCTGGATCACAGCAGACCACGGACCAGCCTCAGGGTCATGGAGGTCAGTCTAGGGGCCGTTCCCCCTTAGTTTCAGCAGCCCCGGTTGGGTGAGACTCATTTTAGGCCGTTTCAATAGCCTGGTCCGTCGCGGTTCGGACAGTCGTCTCAGCCTTTCTACTCTGTACTCCAGCATGCTCAGGTTAACGCCATCACTAGGGAGCAGGCCGAGGAGACACTGAGTCGGGTGATCGCAGGTACTTGCCTTGTTTTTGACTTTCCTGCGGGTGTGTTTTTTGACACCGGTGCGTCGCATTCATTCATTTCTGATTCGTTTGTTGTTGAGCATGGTCTGTGTACCATTTCGTTGCGTGATGCTGTTTATGTTTCTGCCCCTGGCGGTGTGAGCCTGTTCTCCCAGGAGGTTTTGTTAGATGGCGTGTTGCGGTTTGGTGAGCATGTGCTGTTAGCGAATTTGATCCGTTTGATGTTGTGGGATTTCGATTGTATAGTTGGGATTGATGTGCTGTCCAACTATAGGGCCTCTATGGACTGTTTCCATGGGATTGTGCGCTTTAGGCCTATGTCTGGCGAGATGTGGGACTTCTACGGCTAGGATTCTCGATCAAAGATCCCGTTGGTCTCGGTGATGGAGATGTTCAGCTTGTTTTCCTTAGGGAATGCTGGCTTATTGATCTACGCTTTGGACGCATCTTCTTCTTCTCGTGTTCAGCTTAGTGACGTTCCTGTGGTGCGGCATTTTCTCGACGTGTTTCCGGAGGAGATTCCTGGTTTCCTCTGAGGCGGGAGATTGACTTCAGCATAGAGTTGGTGCCTGGCACAGCTCTGATTTCTCGTGCCCCGTATCGTCTGGCGCCTGCGGAGTTGAGAGAGCTCAAGGTGCAGTTGGACGATTTGCTGGAGAAGGGTTCTATCCGACCTAGTATGTCGCCGTGGGATCGCCCATTTTGTTTGTGAAGAAGAAGTATGGCTCAATGTGGATGTGCATTGATTTCCGCTAGCTGAATAAAGCGACAGTCAAGAACAAGTACCCGTTGCCGAGAATCGATGATATGTTTGATCAATTGCAAGGTTCTGCGGTGTACTCGAAGATTGATATGCGATCAGGGTACCATCAGCTGAGAGTGAGAGACCAAGATGTCGTGAAGACTGCTTTTCCTACAAGATATGGGCATTTCGAGCTTCTGGTGATGCCATTTGGTTTGACCAACGCGCCTGTAGTCTTTATGGATCTGATGAACTGGCTTTTTAGAGAGTTCATTGATCAGTTTGTGATTGTTTTTATTGATGACTATTAGAGCATAAGGAGCATTTGCGGATTGTCCTTCAGACGCTGAGAGATCAGCAGTTGTATGCCAAATTCTCCAAGTGCGAGTTTTGGTTGGATCGTGTCGTATTCTTAGGACATGTGATTTCGACCGAGGGGATTTCGGTGGATCCCAGTAAGGTTGATGCTGTTCTGAACTGGGAGCATCCCAGGAATGTTTCCGAGATTCGCATTTTCTTGGGTCTGGCTGGCTATTAGCGTCGTTTTATCGAAGGATTTTCTAGCATAGCAAAGCCGATGACTCAACTGACTCAGAAGGACAAACGATTTGTATGGACTGAGCAGTGCGAGAATTATTTTCAACTGCTCAAGGAAAAGCTGACTACTGCGCATGTGTTGGCTCTGCCGTCCGGTTGAGGTGGTTTCGTCGTTTGTTCTGACGCTTCGCTCAATGGATTGGGCTGTGTTTTGATGCGGAATGGTCGAGTCATTGTGTATGCCTCTCGATAGTTGAAACCGCACGAGACTCGCTATCTGGTCCATGATTTGGAGCTAGCGGACATTATTTTTGCGTTGAAGATCTGGCGTCACTAACTCTATGGCGAGCAATTTGTGGTGTACTAGGACCACAAGAGTTTGCAGTATCTGTTTTCGCAGCCTGACTTGAACATGAGACAACGTCGTTGGATGGAGCTGCTAAAACTTTTATTGTGAGATCAAGTACCAGCCTGGGAAGTCGAACGTAGTGGCCGATGCTTTGAGCAGGAAGGCTAGTGAGATGCTCGATTCGTTGTACATCTCTAAGGATCAGGAGCATCTTAACACTATGGGTTGGAGATTCTACCCGGCTGAGGATTGTGTGGTGGTTTCATCGTTCCAAGTGGAGCCGCAGATTGTTTCGACTATTCGAGCAGCTCAAAGGACTGATCCTTCCATCCACGAGTTGAAGTTGAAGGTCAGGGTTGGATTGAAGATTTTTCTATCTCTTCCGATGTTTGTTTGCGTTTCCGGGGCAGGTTGGTTTGTTCCCAATTTGATGGATTTGAAGGAGGAGATCCTTTTGGAAGCGCACTGTAGCAGACATAGTGTTCATCCTGGTGCACGAAAGATGTACCATGCGTTGAAGCCGCACTTCTGGTGGGCTGGCCTGAAGAGTGACGTGGCTGATTTTGTCGCTCGTCCTGAAGAGTGACGTAGGCTGATTTTAGTCGCTACGTTGTTTGAACTGTCAGATGGTTAAGGCCGAAAGTATGAGATCGGGTGGTCTGTTGCAGAGTTTGTAAGTGCCCCAATGGAATTGGGAGCACATAGCTATGGATTTCGTGACGCATCTGCCTCGTTCTAGCAGAGGATGCGATGCTATTTGGGTGGTTATAGACCGACTGTCGAAGTCTGCACATTTTATTCCCTATGGGATGATCTTCTAGTTAAAGAAAATGGCGAAGATGTACGTTGATTTTGTTGTTAGACTGCATTGTGTGCCCGTTTCGATCGTATCCGATCGAGATCCAAGGTTTACTTCCAGGTTTTGGAAGAGTTTGCCAGATTGGCTATGAGCACAGCATATCGCCCCCAGACAGATGGCCAATCTGAGAGAACTATCCAGACGTTCGAGGATATGTTACGAGCTGTTGTGTTGGATTTCGGAGGTAGCTGGAAAGACGCGTTGTCTCTAGTGGAGTTTTCCTACAATAACAGCTATCAGGTAACGATTGGTATGGCGCCGTTTGAGGCTTTGTATGGCAGGAAGTGCATATCGCCGGTATGTTCGGAAGAAGTGGGGGAGAAGCAGCTATCTGCCCCTAACTTTGTGCAGCAAATGAAAGATCATGTGGATCTTATTCGACAACGGATGAAAGCTGCCCAGGATTGCAAAACCAGTTATGCGAATTAGAGGCGTCGACCTCTTGATTTTCAGGTTGGTGATCGTGTATTTCTCAAAGTTTCTCCGTTTCGTAGTGTTATGCTCTTTGGACAAAAGGGAAGGTTAGCCCCTCGTTACGTCGGACCGTATGATATTGTTGAGAGGATTGGCCCTTTAGCGTATCGACTGTTATTGCCTCCGGAATTGTCTTCTCTACATGATGTCTTTCATGTTTCCATGTTGAGGAAGTATGAGCCATATCCGTCTCATGTGCTTAGGAAGACGAGGTTGAGCTAGATCTGTCGTTGAGCTATCAGGAATACCCCTTGCAAATCCTTGGCAGAAAATAGAAACAGTTGAGAAATAAAACCATTCCGTTGGTAATGGTGCAATGGAGCAAACATGGTAGGGAAGAAGCTACTTGGGAGCTGGAATAAAAGATGCAGCGCGAGTGGCCGCATCTGTTTGAGTAGCTGTTGAGCTAAATTCCAGTAGTTTGTAGCTTTTGGTTGTATTTCTTCCCTAGTTGTTGTAAATTGTTTGCTCAGTTATCTTGAACTTTTGGTCTTGTGTTAGGCAGATTTTTGTTTTAAATTGCTGTTGTTGAGTTGTATTTCAGAATTGTTGTTCGATTTCGAGGACGAAATCCTTTTTAGTGGTGGAGAAATGTGAGACCTGGAATTGTATTAAGATTAATTTGGTTGGAATTAATCGGTTTTCAGAGATTTCTGGTGGTTCAGATTTCTGTTTGTGAGTTTGGGTTGCATTTTCGGGTCAGATTTCACTCTTAGAGCAATTCTGGGAATTTTGGATTTTTTTTTCGAGTTTGAATCTGTTTGCAGATTGGCTTACGTCATGTTTTCTGTTGCGCGTTGGCGTAGAAATTGATGACGTAAGGTTATCTGTTAGCTCTTGTGCTATTCTGGATGTCGACAGCAAGTTCCTGTAGCGCGAAGGAAATGGTGCCGTTTTGGTGAACGCTTGCGGGAGAGATCTGTTGCCAGCGATCAATGTTTAAGCGTTTAGCGTGCTGTCTTCAGATTTGCTGACATATGCGAAGCTACGTCGTTTTATTTAATTGAAACGTTGTCGTTTGGATAAGTTGGTGCGATGTCGTATTTGGTCTAGCGCTATGGAGAGGTCTGCTCGCGTAAGGAGAAATTTGTTGTGTGTAGCGCGAGTTCTGGGAACAGACGCAACGTTGGTCAACTATCCTGTAGTGATAGCTGTTGTGTGCGTAGCGTGTTTCCAGCGTTAGCGGTAAAGACCAGATTTGATGACGTGTCTGAGCGACGTCGTTTTGTTAGCGCATGCGTTATCTTGTAGAGGGATCTGTTTTTGTCGGTGCATGATTTTAACCAGATTTCTAGTGGGTATATATGTTAGAAGCGTGGCCTTCTATTACTTCACCAGATCCCATACTTATTAAAATTCTCTCGATTGTCGACCTCTGTTCTTCGAACCCTAGTACTGTTCATCGTGAGTTTCTCAGGCGATTTCACGTCGTTTCCGGCCATTGTTTGATACGTTTGAGGTAGCGTTGGACTCCTCTCAAGAAGCTCTTCCATTTTATACCACTTTTGGAGGCTGTGGTTGTCTAGTTGAGGAACGCGAAGTTGCTGCCCGATCGTGTGTTTTGTAGTGAAGGTAGAACTTCGTTCCTTTGTGATAAGATCTTGTTCCTAGCCTTGGTTTAAGCTTCCAGTAAGTTGTTTTGGTAGTAATTGCGTTGGTTTAGCGTGGATCCCAGCCGTGAGCTTCTATTAGCATCCCTGAGAATTATGCTTCGTTGTTTAGCAGGTTTTCAGCCAGAGTTCTCGAGATCCCTTTGTGGTAATTGTTGCGCAGTATTGAGGTACGGATTCGATCTTGATGTAACTTGGAATTAACATGAGATATAAAGTGAGATTGCCGGGATTGTTTCGGTGGATATGAATGTTGTGTTGGTAGCTGTTGCATTGTGTTATGCTAGCTGCTCTCGATTGTTTGCATACACGCATTTATTCACTTGCATTTCAGATCCCTTGTATTGTATCTCGGTCGTTTGTGCCTTGTGTATTGTGCTGTTGTTTACTTACCAGGATGCGGGGACGAGCGGCGGTACCGCACTCTCATCTCCCTGCTGGGATCTGTTAGCCACCATGCGCCGAGTGGTTAACTACCACAGTTCATGGGCGAGGAAACAACAGGTTGAGTTGTTTGATGCATCTGATATTTGGGTGTTGTGTCAATGCGAGTGGCTCATTACCACACTTTGAACACACCCCGTGGACACTGATTCGTTGCCTATCTCGTGGAGCTATGTTTGAGTTCCTTGGCTCCCTTGTAGGTTGTAGCCTTCAGCTGTTATCCGGTGTCTCATGCATAGCATATGCATTTTATCTTATGCATTTTCTTTAGCTATTTTAGTTGCTCTCCGTACTGGGGTTTGACCCCATGTCCCTCTGGGGCTTGGTTGTTTTCCTTCTTTGTGTTGTTTTCAGGGATTCCAGGTTTTACAGCTGGTCGTGGTTTTAACCCTGTTGGTGGTGCCCCACGAGGTGGTTAGAGTATCCCAGTAGCATATAACATATTTATATGTATCAGTACAGATAGCCAGGGGATGCCCTGTGCTTTGTTGTTGTATTTTGTTGTTGGAGTCTGATACATGTTGTTGCTGTTGTTGTGATGCTATACTGTTGTTGTTGTTGGCTGGTAGCCATTTGTTGTTTGCTCGGTTTCGTGAACTGGGATATCTATTTTGAGTATCGCACTATTTTAAATTATAATGTTTTAAACCGTCATGCCAAAAGCGAAAATTTTACCAGGTTTTTAGTAGCTTTCGCATGTGTTTGTATGATTTTACTCTGTTGAGAGCACGAGGCCTGACATCAGCTCACGTCTGCTGCTAACTTCAAAACGATACTTCCTGACTAGCTATCAGCTCATACCGTTACACTTGACCCACTCACACTACAACAGCAAAGGCTCAGATCACAAACTCAGCATGGCTAAACACAACACATTAATTACCTGTGAGCTTGCACCCAATCTGTTCAAATCCACCATCTCACAAAATGATATTTTGGACCAGCTCGTATAACAACACCAGCAAGCTTCTTAGCTGATTCTCTCATTCAACACGTCCAGTGCACGTCGAACTGAGTCAGTTCTCCACCAAAATCTAATCAGCTTACACTCCTAGGATTAGCATAGTCCACCCGATCAGGTTGCACCGGTGCTGACCTAAAATAAAAACCGAAACAGCTGTCACCATCATCTTAGCACGGTAAGATCAGCATGTGCCTGAGCTAATCCATTTAAACCGATAACTCCCTAAGCTGAATTATCTTGACCGATTAACCACTAGAAAGGAGGAGACGTGAACACCAAGGTAAAGACGATTTGTTTTTATATAAAATTAGATTTTTGAGATCCTCCCTATGCCTTAAAAGATTTTATAGTGATAAGTTTAAAACTCTATTTATCCTTTTTAAATATTAGAAATAATTTGGGGGATTAGGAAATTCATGTAGTTGATTATTTTAAAATATGAGTATCACTTTTATTAGTTAATTAGAAACTTTCAAGTTAAACCTTTTCATCTATTGACTAACACTTTATCTAGTAAATTAACAACTCTTACTAATTAACTAGCATTTTATTTAGTTAACTAACAACTCTTAAACAATAATTTATTAATTAAAACCAAACCCCTCCCTAAACCCTCAACCCCCAGCCGTCCCCTTCATTCACCAAAAACATCATTTTATTCTCTGTACCTCCTGAATATTCCGAGGTGAGCACATGGAGGCCAGAGCTTGCACCTTCTCGGGGTTAGCTTCAATTCCCCGACGAGTGACCATGTATCCCAAGAATTTTCCGGTCCGAGCGCCAAATAAGCATTTGCCCGGATTAAACTTGATTTGATAACTCCACAAAGTGTGAAAAGTCTCCTCCACGTCAGATATGAAACAACTCTCCTCCCGAGATTTTATCAGAATATCATCGACGTAGACCTAGACGTTTTTCCCGATCCGTTCTCTGAACACTTTATCCATCAACCTCTGATATGTCGCCCCTGCATTCTTAAGGCCGAAAGGCATAACAACATAACAGAACGTCCCATCAGCAGTTATAAAACTGACCTTTCGCTGATCCTCCTCGGCCAGTGGTATCTGATGATAGCCCTGATAAGCGTCCAGAAAGCTGAGCAACTCATAAAGGGAAAAAGAGTTTACTGTTGGGGAACCGCGGGGGATCCGGATCACGCCTCCCGGCGAGGCAGCGGAAGAACAAAAATTTGCCGGGAGACGATCAATACAATTAGAACAAACAATCATGCTATGACATTCATAGGGTGTTTTGTAGAATACCTTGCTGGCAACTCGTGCCTGGCTCCGACCAGTTTCGCGAGGAAACCGGCACTTCACGGTAGGCGGCGGTAGATAACGTCTATCAGGTCCACGACCGGAAGCGGGACTACTTCGTCAGCCTGCACTAGAAGGCCTGATGAGATCGGCACGGATGGATTCTCCTCGTCAAGTTGGACGGAACAATTTTAT
>KV010760.1:154651-170344 GCA_001598015.1 Dorcoceras hygrometricum | reverse complement strand
TTTGCATCGCAGATACTAGTCTCGAACTCGGGCGGCCTTATCCTCAATTTGACGGCCCAATCGACTAGGAACATGTTCAGAATACACAGCGACTATTAAATGTGTTTCATGATAGCCGTCATACCCACTATCACATCTAACATACGCTTTAGTGCATTCTAGGTCTTTTCTCAACACAATTGTAAATCATTACACACATAATGAAAGTAAAGAATGCCATATAAAAGAATGCGAATATCATATATAAAGATCGTTTGTACAAGAGTCAATAAAACCCACACGCCACAAGTTGGCTAGTTGGGCATCTACTCTAACATCTGCGATGCGAAGTACCATGTTTCATTGGTAGGGAACATTGTGATGTTCTGAGCATGCAGATAGATAGTGACCTGGTGATCTATCGAACTACCCTCATTCGGACTTTACAAGTGGTTATCATTTGTCGAGTGGATAAGTCCGAGGTCTTGGTTGTACTGATTAGTCCTCACGACTCGAAACGTAAATGAGACTCTACATGATAGGCGTCTCACTTTGACTCGTTTGCCGACTCACTTGGGGTCATCAGGCGGCGGGATTGGGTGAGACCCCGATGCATGTAGGAGTCGATGCATATAGCGACTCTCGATTTACCAATGGTCGTTGATCTGATCGGGATATATGGATTGAAAGGACCGTACTGTACGCTAACCACGACCGACTGGTTCTTGCAGGCACTATCAGTGATACCTATGGGATCATGGGGCGATGTTGTTAGACGCTTTACCATGATCGGTTGGGCAGGTCCGGAATTGTGATTCCGGAGCCACAATGGTTGTGGGCCCACGGCTAGCTGTCCTGAACCATTGAGGGTCACACAAGTACTGGATTCGAGATTCCCGCACGGATACTCAGCTCAATGTGTTGAGCATGAGAAGAGGATTTTGGGGAGTGCGACTTCCTAAAAGTCAACAGGGGTCAAATCGTGATTTCCCGCTGTTGAGGGGCAAAACGGTCATTTTGCACTGGGGTTCTGAAAAATGGTTTTTCAGATCATATTATTCAGTTTTGGAAACTGAGTCGATTGGTCCGATCTGATTGGCGATCGGAGTTACGATGAAGTCACGGTGATGGGGATGAACTGAATGTTCATCCGTTGGACCCGGGCCCGTTGGGCCGGTCCAAGTCCATCACTAAGTCTATTTATATAGACTTAGGCTTTAATCAACATAATAGACAACTCATTACACACTTAATCATAACCCTAACCCTAGAGCTTAAGAAGCCGCCGCCCCCTCTCCTCAAACCTCACGCCGCCGCCGCTTCGCCGGAAATTTTTCCGGCCAATCTTTCGAGGAGAATCCGTCCGCGCCGATCTCGTCAGGTCTTCTAGTGCAGGCTGACAAAGGAGTCTCGTATCCGGTCGTGGACCTGATTGACGTTATCTACCGCCGCCTATCGTGAAGTGCCGGTTTCCTTGCGATACTCGTCGGAGCCAGGCACGAGTTGCCAGAAAGGTAACCCCGAGAAACACCCTATGAATGTCATAGATTGATTAGTTTATTGAATTATATTGATCATCTCCCGGCCAAATTTTGTTCTTCCGCTGCCTCGCCGGGAGGCGTGATCCGAATCCACCGTGGTTTCCCCAACAGTTGCCGCCAGATCTGTCCTCATTACATGATGTGTTTCATGTGTCGATGTTGAGGAAGTATGAGTCAAATCCTTATCATGTGTTGAGAACTGACGAGGTGGAGCTGGATAGGAAATTGAGTTATGTGGAATATCCCTTGCAGATCTTGGACAGAAATAAGAAACAGCTGAGGAACAAAATAATTCCCTTGGTGATGGTCCAGTGGAGAAAACACGATAGAGAAGAAGCAACGTGGGAGCTGGAAGAGAAAATGCAACGTGAGTGGCCTCATCTATTTGAGTAGATGTTGCATTTGTTTCCAGTAGCTAGTTTTGGTTGTTATTGTTTGTTCCAGTTATCTTGAACTCTTGGTTAGTAGCCTCCTGTTGCGTGTTAGAGGTTACTGGTTGTTCTGTGCATAGCGTGGTTATCCAGTCTTGGGGTATTTGGTTGAGTTTTGGTTCTGATCTGGAGTTGTCGTTTGATTTCGAGGAAGAAATCTTATTTTCAGTGGGGGAGGAATGTGAGACCCGAAAGTTATTGGGTTAATTGAGTTAATTAATTGTGTTAGTATAAGTCTTCGAACAGCTCTGGATTTTTTGGAGAGTTTCCGCGGGAAAGTGATCAGATTTGAGTGCTGGGCAGTTCTGGTTGGTTGTATTCAGATTTGGTAGCGAAATCTAGTGGTCGCGCGCTATTTGGTTACGCGTGTTGGAAGTTCTACGTGGGTAGTGATGCGACATCATTTTGGGAGAAGCCAGATCTGAGTTGCGAGCGTGGTTAGTGATACGTGGACAGGTCCGGTTCATAGTTATGGGGTAGACCGACGCGGTTCAGAGATTTGGGGGGTTTTGTGAGTCAGATCTGATAATGCGATGCGACGCCGTTTAGTAATCAGACTTGGCTAGCGAGGTGACGTGTCCAGGAACAGTGAACTTCTGGGCGACGCCGTTTTGAGAAACGCGTGTATTAGTTAATTGAATTGTGTTGCGACATCGTTTGGATGAGTTCCAAATCTGTTTTAGCGCAGAGTCCAGATCTGGAGTGATACTCAGATCTGAGTTGGGGTTAGCTTGGATCTTAAGTTGTCGGTGACTTTTGTCTGTCAGATCTGGGAGAATTAAGTTATTTTAAATAGAGGACTTTGACTCTGGTCTCGCCATTATCTCTTCTCGCAACTTGGAAATATTTCTCGAAAGATAACTCTGTCGCGATACCCTAGCTACTGTTCATCGAACCTTATTTTCTCCGATTGCCGACGGTAGACAGCTCCGGCTGAAGTGAGAGTGGTAGCGCTGGACCCCTCTTGATAAGGCACTTCGTTCTATACCTCTTTCGCAGGCTTTGGGTTAGCTGAAAGAGGATCGCGAAGGAAGCGACTCTGTGTAGTCTGTTAGCATAAGCGCAGATTTGCTTCTGCTGTTCAGGTAGTTTGTTGGGCAAGTGTTAGTTCCTACCTTGTGCTTTGTTTAGAGCTGTTTGTTGAGCTAGAAGGGTAGGACAGAGTTGGTCGAGGTTATAGCTCCCAGTTCGTAGCTTTGAGCTTTGCGTCCCTGAGTTAGCGTTGTTGTTTGGCTTAGCAGGTTTCAGATATGGTTGCTCGGGACTGCTTCTGTTGTAATTGTAGCTCAGAACTAAGGTACGGATATGAGCTTGTTTTACAGCGTTGGAATGGGCATGGATATTATGTGTGCTGCTGTGTATACTTATGTGTTGTCATTGTATGTTGTTTATTGCAAGCTATTACATTTCATACACGCATTATTCATGTTGAGCTCAGTTCTTGCTAGCCTTGCCTTGTTGTGCTGATCTTTGTGTACCAGGATGCCTGTTTTAGAGGCCGAGCGGGTAACTCCCGTCACCCTCATCTCCCTGCTGGGATTTGTTAGCCACTATGAGCGGAGTGGGTAGCTCCCACATCTCATGAGTTGGGCAACAGCAGGTTGAGC
Source organism: Dorcoceras hygrometricum (assembly GCA_001598015.1). Taxonomy (NCBI): domain Eukaryota; kingdom Viridiplantae; phylum Streptophyta; class Magnoliopsida; order Lamiales; family Gesneriaceae; genus Dorcoceras; species Dorcoceras hygrometricum. Next base: position 166,786 of record KV010760.1, on the reverse strand, counting down.
TGTGTTCTGCATCTGGTACCGTGTGTTGAGGCGAGTGGGTAGCTCCCATATACTCACACACCCCGTGGCCACTATCTTCCAGTTGATTGGATTCTGTTGATGAGCAGTTCTTGAGATCCTTTGGCTCCCTGCCTTCGGTTGTAGCCTTGTTCTCATGCATAGCATTCGCATTTTATCTATTGCTATTTAACTGCTGTTTTTCAGTTGCTCTCCGTACTGGGGTTTGACCCCTTGTCCCTCTAGGGCTGGTTGTCTTGTTGTCTGTGTGTGTTTTCAGGTTATCATGGTTACACCGCTGGACGTGGAGTTGATCCAGCTGGTAATGCCCCGTGAGGTGGATAGATTGTCCCAATTATATGTAGTAGATACATATGATATTTTCGTTATATTGTATTGTATCTATGTGAGCGAGAGACTCATTTTTTTGTTGATTGAGAGTCACTCCATGTTGTATCGTTGTTTGTTATTGTATGGGTTTTCAGCGTTGTAAAACCAGTATTTTGAATATCAATGTATTTTAAATTATGTTTTCTAAGTAAGGCCAAAGCGAAAATTTTAGCCACTATTTTTAATGCTTCCGCTATCGTTTATTATGTGCTTTTACTCTGATTGAGCACGAAGTTTGACAATATTCCTTCTCACGTTTGAGATTTATTAGTATATCGATGGACTAGAGCGCCACATATTATGTTTATGAATTGATTTGTAACACTTAGTTTCGAAAATTCACCTATGCGTATAGTAAAACTTTTTCTATATTATGCATTAGAGAGTATATGTATGATGAATTTGTTAAAAAAGAAAAACCAAATTTATCAACTGAACCAATAGAAATGACCAATTTTTCACTATTAAACGGAACCAATAAAAAATCGTTCTTGCCGTAGGTAACCCAAATAACATATTTTCTAATAAAACAAAGTTTAAAATAATTCCGGCTCAAACAAGATGGAACAAGATTTCAGTTATTCTTTTGCCCTTTCCTGGTCTATTAATCAAGCTACAAGTCTCGATCTATACGAAAGACACTGGTTTTTTTGTCTTTCTTTCAGTTTCATTGATAGCAGAAAAACGGCCGAATTGCTCCACATATAGTTCCGCGACCACATTTTCTAAACGAACCAGAGACAATTCGAATTGATCTTGTACTTTCATGATTCTTTGAAATCAAGGCTTTTCCAATTTTTTATTATAAAGTTTTTGATATTCTTGGACGGGAAAATAAATGTCGAAAGTTGTAGGGTTTTTCGTATCAAAGTTGCATCTATGCCAATATGTAAAAGCAAGGCCGAAACAAAGACCTATAAAATTTCATTTTTTCTTAAAGAAAATCTTAATTCGGTTTCTTAATTTTTGAAATCCAAGGCTAAATCCGTAGCGTAACTGAAATATAAATAACTAAATTATTTTTGAAAGAGAACTTCCGCGTTAACCAAACTAAATTTGTCGGTCGTTTATTAAGTCGAAAATTTCTCGATCTTAGGTAAACAATTCCTCCAGAGTAAAAGAATTGTCTTCGATGATTCAAAAAATATTACTAAATACATAAAGCAGTTGCAAAGTCAACAGAACATTTTATTCCAAGTGCAAAATGTTTCAGGAGAGTAAAAGTACAAATGGATTAGGAAATACATATCCCAGTTGAAGCAGAAACGTTGGCCTACTCCTCATACAATTGGATTCATATATCTTCGATTCTTATCATTTTTCATATCGGATTGACCCAGTCTTCTTTTTTTTTTTTCCATAAGTAGTCATCAAAGCCTAGAATAGTTGGGAAACACAGTGCTGAGATTCATAGGGTGCATATATGTGTTGTCACCATTAAAGATCTGTTGGACTATGAGTCGGTTGGCTCTTTCAGTTGGATGAAATGGATCCCAAAACACGTACCGATTCCGATTCGGGCACAAGTTCGATAGGGGTGTGCAGAGGCCCAGCCCGTTATATCGGCCCTGTCCGCAACATGCTATCTTTGAGGTTGTGAATCCTGCGCAAACACATTCCAAAGGCAATATATATAAGTCAAGGTCATTACTGGTAGTATTTTATCTTACGTATTTATGTTTCCGACAATCGGGGAATACGTCTTCTTTTATTCGAAAGACATACCGAAATTCTGTGGATTGGAAATAAAATTCATGTGCATCTGATTGGTGTTCGCTGCAATGAAGACATTGCTTCCGATCTCTTCATTAAGTTGACTGAGCATCTTTTTGAGTTGGGGGTTGAAGAGAGATGCGGCATGTTGTAGTTCTTGGGCACATTCGCCACTTCTACTGTGCTGCGCTAGTTCCGCCGGCACACAACCTAATGGCCCTGTTCCGGTCACGAGAACCCGACGAGCTCCCAGCTGATGAAGTCTCTACATTTATCATTGAGAAAAACTTATGATGAACAAAATTCACATTTTGGAGTAATAAAAGCATATCTATTTTGGATTAGCTTTATGAATTGGGATGAATTTTGATATCCCAATTTCTAAATGTGACACTTGAGTGACCAAACTATCAGTTACAAGAGTAATTTTAAAAATACCTGTAAAACTTTTTTGTACTCAGAAATGACATATGGGACATATGCTTGGAGTGTGAATTGCCTTGATCTTGCAGAAAACGGCACCAAGTAATAATTGTTCACAAAATCATTGCCACCCAAAGTTATGAGAGTTAGTGATTCTCCCACAAGTCTTTGGGTTTCCTCCTCTCCAATTACTGCACTCACCCTTCGCTGATATTGCTCGAAATAACTTAATTGCTCATGAATTCTTATAATATTGACCTGTACAGAAAAATTTCACTTAGATATTCATATATCCATTTAATGATCATAACTTGTTCATTTGGAAAATAAACAATTCAAGTAATTTTGAACAAAAAATTGATTGATTTCGAGGTGAATCTAGAAAGTTCATTGACGAACGAGGCATGCTATGCTTCTTCTTAAAAGACTACACACCAATTATATTAGAATAGTCGAATCCATGTCTTAAAAGAGCAAAAGTTATTATTGGAAGAATGAAGTATTCAAATTATTTATGTTTAAAATCTATTAAATTAAGATGCTAATAAAAGTAAACTTAGGCTTACGAATTGAATTCCAGTGTCATTAAGGACACCCACTCCAGCAGAGGCAAAGTTGGCCCCAACTAAGAGTTTCTGTCCTCTAAGTTCTGGACTCAAATATGGCAATGTGGCCTCCCAACCCATTTTTTCACCTAAAGGATAGAACATATTAAAAGTTAAATAAACCTACCATTTTCCAAGACAAATAATATAAAAAGTAGAACTATGCATAAATACATATGTACGTTAAACCAAGACATATATTTAAGATATCGCGTATGCAATATTGAATCTAAAGAAGATGACATGTGTATGGAAATCAATAATTTTATTGATTGGGGATTGTGAGACAGTTAAATGCTAGAAGGAAATACATAATTAAAATTTTTAAGTATTTAGAGTTATAAGGAACTACAGAAATAAGAAGTTTACTAATTATATCAGGAATGTTAAGGCCATTGGAGAATCGTCCCGTAGGACGATGTGTTGGATAGTCGATCCCATAGGGTGGAGCATCGGCCCGAGCCGTGGTTGCCAAGTAATTGTTGTTGCCATTGTCCACCAACGAATCTCCGAATACAAAGAATGCTCTGTTTTCGGCATAAACATTTAAACTTTTGGACTTTAAGATAATAGATATTATAAGAAAACAAGATATATATGCTACGTTGGACATTTTCCTTGTGGAATATATCTAAAATAATAATGATAATCCCTCTTCGGCAATGCATGTCTATATATTGCAGAGATCCTAACTAATCGGTTGGTGTAATTAATTATTAAATGCCAGCATGTCAATGGGCCTAGTGAATTAGCTTCCCGGTGTTAAATTTCACAGTTGGATCTAGTCATGCTTAATGGTTTCATGGTTTCGGTTCCGGAGTGGTTCCAACTGGTTCCGGATTAGGTGGAATCCGAACCGGTAGGAACCAGTTCTAACCGGTTCCGGTTCGGTTCCGATTCCGGGGCAAAAAACTCGGAACCGGAACAATCCGCTACCGAATTCGATAGTGGATGAACCGGTTCCGAATCGGTTCCAACCGGTTCTGTACCGGTTCCAAACCCAATAAATTTAAATAATTTAAATCTTTTTAAATTAATTATTAAGTAAAACAATTCTTCTTTTAAGTGTTTTCAAGCATAATATGAAATATTAAAATAATTGAAACATGAAATTCATTAAATATTTAAATTACATCTCTATTTAAAATATATTTCGAATATTCTTTCTTTATTGAAACTTGAGCTTGCAAATTCATCAATCGTTCCAGTAGTCCGATTCTTTTTTTCTGCGTCGAGCACCACCACGATTCAAAGATGAAGCCATCACAATTTTTTTTTGGCTTAAATATTGAATATAGGGAGAACTTTATAGTGAAAATGGAGATATAGAGAATGAGATTGTGTGAAAAATAGTTTAGAAATCATCCATACATATAACAATTTGGTAATTGGCAATTAAGAATTGTATGTTTAATTGGTAATTGGCAATTAAAAATTACAAATTTGCAACGCCTACAATAGTAGCCATTGGTAAATGGCCATCTTTTTCATTTTTTTAATTTTTTAAAAATATGTAGTTCCGATTCCAGTTTCAGTTCCGGTTTCGGTTCCGGTTCCGGTTCCCGTTTCGGATCCAAAACTTGGAACCGGTTCGAAACCGGAACCAGAACCGGATGGTTTCGGTTCAACTTTATCGGACCCACCCCAATCCATTACTTAATGGGTTTGGAGTGGTTCCGGATCCGGTTCCTTAATACTAGTTCCGATTTGGATTTAATGGATCGGTTCCGAACCGGTTCCGGGTAGAACCAGACCATTAAGCAACCCTAGTTGGATCCATGGGAATACGGTTAAATTAATACTTTAATTAAAGAGAGTTTTTTATTGTTGAAAAATTTATACTATAAATATTTGAATACTTTATGCAAACTTCTGACATTTTTCTTAAAAAAATAGACAGTGACTGAACTTTATTTTTTAGACAAACTTTTATCTAGAAAGAGAAAGATGTAATTCTAGAACTTCAACTTCTTCTTATTTTTTTAAAACCTAAAGACAAGTTTTAATTCGCATTTTCAATTAAACATGAATTTTTTTCCTTAATGATAAAACTTAAGAAACAAAACCTAAAAAAAATACTTTCTAAATAAGATGTTATATGTACAGACTAATCCCAAAACTTTGTCATAATATGTGGCTGCTTCATGCAATGAGGAAATTGTGGCTTGCGTCACTTCGATGTTTGGGTAATTGTGGAGACGAAAACTCTAAGAAAACAAATTATATTCTTTTTAGGTTAAACAATGAAATTTATCAAAATGCATATGCTAGTTAACAATTTTTTCATCATTTCAACTAATTTTTTCATCATTTCAACTAACCAGTCTTATTTTAGGGAAAAACAAATTTCATTTGCAATTGATCAAAATTGGATATCGTTTTACTAATCTCTTTGAAATATGTCTTAATGCAATAGCTTGAGTCTGTTGTATGTACTACTAATTTCTTGAATTGCTAACATTATCAGATATCTTGTACTATATATTAAAATTTGAGTTTAATAAAGGCAAAATAGTGTTATGCCTTTTAAAAGCCCAACCTATCAATTTTATTATATTATATCAATTTTTAATCTAATAGATTTTTTCAACTACACAAAATTTCTGACTCAATATCTTTACCCTTTTTAAAAGGTATTTATTTGAAAATTTTAGAAATAAGAAAAAAATATATTAGTTTTTTTATGGTTTGTAAATTTTGTTTTCTTTAGAAAAATACTTAATATTTATAGGATATATTATATAAGCACGCAACACATACAAAAAGTTGCTTGTATGAACAAGTGCTTCCTGTTAGGAATGAAAATGAAACGGCATAGAGTTTAGAAGGGGTTGAATAAACTTTTGAAAATTTTGTGCGTAAAATTGTTCTTTCAAATTAATTGCGTTAACAATTGAGTCTATTACTCAATCTAATCTCTTTCTCTTGAGACATATAAAATAATATGTGAAAAATCTCAATTAAATAGTGATAAATGATATGCAGATGTATGCTGAAATGAATAAGATTGCGAGAGGAAAGTTATTTCTGAAAGTTCGAGGCAATACTTCTACGTCTCCCATTCTTCTAAGATTGTAAGGATTCCACTAGAAGATTTGATTTGAGTATAATGTATCCTAATCCAGTCAGTTAGATTGTACCCGAACTGAACTCATAGTGTCGCAAATATAATACACACAAGCTGTGTTTACAAATGATAAGATTATGCAACACATTGAAATCTTGTATCAAATAATATGAAAATAGAAGTTCATTCGTTGTTAAATCGACGTCAACTATCAGCTCGCAATCTCTTATTCTTCTCATGAGCGTCCTTCAACTTATACTCGTTGGATCCAACGGTAATAAATTTTAAACATAGACACATCGAATGGATCCCTGAGCAGTTGTCTGAAGCTAATAAATGTGCATTTAATTCTCGTACTGTACCTTGTACTGTTCATTAAATGGTTTCCATCTTTTGTATAAATTTAGCAACTCTGATAAACAAGTAGCTCTTAAACTTTTCTGGTTTTAGCCGAAAATGTCTCAACAACTATAAATAATCCTCAGAAGTCAATATGTTAAATCAAGCTACAATCGGACTGCTTTGACAAGCATCTTATTGTGAACTGAAATCCTAAGCTGAAATACTCTGAGCTGAACTTCCCTGAGCTGAACGATTCTAAGTTGTTCTGTTCTAAACTGATCTACTCTAAGATCTTCTGCTCTAAGATGTTCTACTCTAAGCCAATTTATCTGATCTGATCTGACTTCTATAACTGAGTTGTCCTTACTCGGCTTAGCTCTAATATGATAATGGATAACGGTATTAGCTTTGGCCTAATTTGAACGCTTAACCTCCGAGCTGAGTAGTTCTTAAACAACACTTAACTGAAGTTTCTTTCCACCAAAACTTAGCATACTCAACAATGTTCTATATTACTCCAATGGAAAAAAGGAGTCGAACTATAATAGTGTTAGAGTAGATGCCCAACTAGTCAACTTATGGCATGTGGGTTCTTGTTGACTCTATGTAAAACGATCTTTATTTATGAAATTCACTTTCTTTTATGGCATTCTTTATCTTCATTATTATGATTATAATTGTTGGATAAAGACCTTGAATGTATTTTTGCGTATGTTAGATGTGATAGTGATTTGATGACTATTATGAAACACATCTAATAGTCACTGTGTATTCTGAACATGTTACTAGTCGATTGGACCGTCCAAAAGAGGATAAGGGCCGCCCGAGCTTGAGACTAGCATCTGGGATGTAAAGTACCACGTTTCATTGGTAGGGAACTGTTGGGGAACCGCGGCGGATCCGGATCGCGCCTCCCGGCGAGGCAGCGGAAGAACAAAAATTTGGCCGGGAGGATCAATACAATTCAATAAACAATAGGCTATGACATTCATAGGGCGTTTAGATGACTACCTTGCTGGCAACTCATGCCTGGCTCCGACCAGTTTCTCGAGGAAACCGGCACTTCACGGTAGGCGGCGGTAGATAACGTCAATCAGGTCCACGACGGATACGAGACTCCTTCGTCAGCCTGCACTAGAAGGCCTGACGAGATCGGCGCGGACGGATTCTCCTCGAAAGATTGGCCGGAACAGATTCCGACGAAGCGGCGGCGGCGGCGGCGTGCACCGGCGGCGGCGGTGAGGCTTTTGGAGGAGGGGAGGCGGCGCCTATTAGGGCTAGGGTTAGGGTTATTAAGTGTCTAGTGTTTTGATTAAAGCCTAAGTATATTTTAAATAGACTTAGTGATGGACTTGGACCGGCCCAACGGGCCCGGGTCCAACGGATGAACATTCAGTTCATCCCCATCACCGTGACTTCATCGTAGCTCCGATCCGTCGATCAGATCGGACCGATCGATTCAGTTTCCAAAACTGAATACTATGATCTGAAAAACCATTTTTCAGAACCCCAGTGTAAAATGACCGTTTTGCCCCTCAACAGCGGGAAATCCCCCTGTTGACATTTAGGAAGTCGCACTCCCCAAAATCCTCTTCTCATTCTCAACACATTGAGCTCAGTATCCGTGCGGGAATATCGAATCCAGTACATATGTGACCCTCAATGGTTCAGGGATATAGCTAGCCGTGGGCCCACAACTATTGTGGCTCCGGAATCACAATTCCGGACTTGCCCAATGGATCATGGTAAGAGCGTCTAGCAACATCGCCCCATGATCCCCTAGGTATCACTGATAGTGCCTGCAAGAACCAGTTGGTCGTGGTTAGCGTACAGTACGGTCCTTTCAATCCATATATCCCGATCAGATCAACGACCATTGGTAAATCGAGAGTCGCTAAAGATCCTATAGCTATGCGCACATCTTGGAGATCGAATAGTGACATCGCGAGTGTAACTAGGTAAACACATTTACCTAAAACACTTCTAGTACTCTGGCCAGAGATTTATACACTATTATCCCCTCAGATAGCATAGGATATCCACGCATGTCTGCGAGCGGTGAATCCTCGACAACGATGCATCGACTCCTACATGCATCGGGGTCTCACCCAATCCCGCCGCCTGATGACCCCAAGTGAGTTGGCAAACGAGTCAAAGTGAGACGCCTATCATGTAGAGTCTCAATGACGTTTCGAGTCGTGAGAACTAATCAGCACAACCAAGACCTCGGACTTATCCACTCGACAAATGGTAACCACTTGGAAAGTCCGAACGAGGGTAGTTCGATAGATCACCAGGTCACTATCTATCTGCATGCTCAGAACATCACAATGTTCCCTACCAATGAAACATGGTACTTCGCATCGCAGATACGAGCTCGGGCGGCCTTATCCTCATTTTGACGGCCCAATCGACTAGGAACATGTTCAGAATACACAGTGACTATTAGATGTGTTTCATGATAGCCGCCATACCCACTATCACATCTAACATACACTTTAGTGTATTCTAGGTCTTTACTCAACGTAATTGTTAATCATCATACAACACAATGAAAGTAAAGAATGCCATATAAATAAATGCGAATATCATATATAAAGATTGTTTCATACAAGAGTCTATAAACCCACACGCCACAAGTTGGCTAGTTGGGTATCTACTCTAACAATCTCCCACTTGCCCTAAAGCCAACTACTCATCAGACGCAGTCCCATTGTTTCGCGATGTTTTTCAAACAACGGTCCAGGCAAGGGCTTCGTAAGTGGATCAGCAACGTTGTCTGCAGAGGCGACTCTCTCAACTGCTATGTCACCTCTAGCCACAATATCCCGGATTATGTGGTATTTCCTCTGTATATGTTTGGATCTTTGGTGAGACCTAGGCTCCTTTGCTTGCGCAACGGCACCCGTGTTGTCGCGGTACACCGGGACTGGACCAACTCCATTAGGAATGACGCCCAACACTTGGACGAAATTCCTTATCCAGTAGTATCCAATGGAATTCTTTGGATACCCAATGAAGTAGCATAAGATGGATCTCGTATCCAGCTTATCTCCCACTGTCTGCTTCACGTAAGCAGGACATCCCCAAATCCTCATAAATGAGTACTTGGGTGGTTTGCCCATCCATATCTCATATGGAGTCTTATCCACTGCCTTGATGTGGACATTGTTCAACAAAATTACCGCCGTTTCGAGCGCGTAGCCCCAAAACGAGGTAGAAAGTTCAGTGAAGCTCATCATAGATCGAACCATGTCCAACAAGGTCCGATTAAGACGCTCCGCTACACCATTGAGCTGTGGTGTGGCCGGAGGGGTCCACTGTGCGAGAATCCCATTCTCTTTCAGATAATCTTGAAATTCAGCACTCAAGTATTCACCACCTCGATCAGATCGAAGTGCTTTAATACTTTTGTCTAATTGATTTTCTCCTTCAGCCTTGAATTCTTTGAACCTTTCAAAGGATTCAGACTTGTGCTTCATTAAGTACAAGTACCCATACCTAGAGTAATCGTCGGTAAAGGTGATGAAGTATGTGTGACCGTATTCAGTACCAATACTAAACGGGCCGCACACATCAGTATGGATCAAATCCAATAGGCCTTGAGCACGCTCACCCTTGCCCTTGAAGGGTTGCTTCGTCATCTTTCCCTTAAGACAAGATTCACAAGTCGGTAGGGAGTTAATGTCTGACAGATCAAACATGTCACTCCTAACTAACTTGTTCATCCTACTTAGAGAAATATGACCTAGCCTAGCGTGCCAAAGTTGTGCTGGGTTCAAGTTATCGTGTTTCCGTTTAATCGTTGTTGTATGTGCTTCGACATCGCGAGTTGGAACGTCTTTTAATTTTAAGGTGTATAAATCGTTTTCGCGTTCCCCAATTCCAATTAAACATTCATTCTTGTAAATATTGCAAATCGAATTAGAAAACATACAAGAATATCCATCACTATCAAGCATAGAAACAGAAATAATGTTCTTTATTAATTCGGGAACAAATAAAACGTTTCGTAATAACAACTTAAAATCAGAAGACAGAAATAAATAAACATCTCCTATAGCTACTGCAGCAACTCTTGCTCCATTGCCAAGCCTCAAGTGGGTCTCACCCTCTCTAAGACGTCGGCTTCTTGTCATCACCTGAAAATCATTACAGATATGAGATCCACATCCGGTATCAAGTACCCAAGAAGTCGAACTAAGAGAGAGGTACTCCTTGCAGTTCCTCCTCCAATGCCCAGCCTTGTGGTAGTGGTGGCAAACATCCTCAGACTTGTTTGGTTTGGCGGCCTTTGCCTTTGGCTTCTTGGCGGACTTTTCCTCCTTCGCAGGAGCAGAACGCTTCTTGCTCTTGCGTTTGGGTCCCTTATTCGCAGAGGAAGAAGAACCCAGAAGGAGGACGAGTTTGTCCTTCTTTATGGTAATTTCAAACACTACAAGCATGTTAACCACCTCTTCAAGGGTGGCTGCCAGCTTGTTCATGGTGAAGTTGACCACAAAGGGGTCAAATGCAGTAGGCAGTGAGAGGAGAAGTACATCCACCGACAGCTCGTGTGGAAGTGCGATATCAAGGCCCGACAGCTTTTCAACGAGCCCAATCATACGAACCCCATGCTCGCGGACCTAAGTCCCATCGCGCATGCGGCTCGTCATCAGCTCCTTGACAGCCGTGAACCTCTCATGTCGAGAGTTCTCCCCGTATAGCTCTTTGAGATGAAAAAGTATGTCAGCAGCATACTTCGTCTTCTCAAAACGCCGTTGCATTTCAGTGGACATCGATGCCATCACATAGCATCGAGCTTTAACCTCGTCGTCCCACCATTGTTTAAGCGTTACCAGCTCCTCAGGGCTGATATCGGCAGGGGCTTCCTTCGGAGGACTCTTCTCTATCGCATAAAGAAGTTTCTTCGAAGTCAATACAAGATTGAGGTTGCGGAGCCAGTCTTGGTAGTTCAGACCGGTGAACCTGTTGCTATCCAGTATAGCAGCGAGCGGGTTTTTCATCGAAACCATTCTATATGCAGTAATACTGAAAAGGAAAGCAGACATACATCACTAACTATATATAAAATAATCGCTAAGACATAAAACAAGGTCGTTAAGTTTTATGAATTACCCTCCCACTATTTTAACGATTTCACCACCCTCTAATGAAATCGAGAAAACAGGTTTCTTTAGTGGGTACACGGAGCCCAATCAAGAGATCATGGACCCGAATAATATCAGCCATCCATTACCCCCAAAAGGTAGTTTCCGATTGCAATCGGTGCAACCTCCATGTATTCACCTCACGTCCAGTAAGGGCCCAATAATATGACGCCGTTTACTATCACGTGTCAAGATTGACCCATCAATGTTGAGTCGTGAAGAACGGTCCCCTTAACGTCCCCAATAATATGAGCCAAAGTTAAAGGGAGTTCCCAATAATATGACGCCGTTTACTATCACGTGTCAAGATTACCCATCAATGTTGAGTCGTGAAAGACGGTCCCCTTAACGTCCCCAATAATATGAGCCAACGTTAAAGGGAGTTCCAACCGAACTCACAACGATTGTCAATGGCTGGACAGCTTTCCGGCATACATGACCCCCTCAA
>KV010760.1:128561-149593 GCA_001598015.1 Dorcoceras hygrometricum | reverse complement strand
TACACAGTGACTATTAGATGTGTTTCATGATAGCCGTCATACCCACTATCACATCTAACATACACTTTAGTGTATTCTAGGTCTTTACTCAACGCAATTGTTAATCATCATACAACACAATGAAAGTAAAGAATGCCATATAAATAAATGCGAATATCATATATAAAGATTGTTTCATACAAGAGTCTATAAACCCACACGTCACAAGTTGACTAGTTGGGCATCTACTCTAACAGGAACATAGTGATGTTCTGAGCATGCAGATGGATAGTGACCTGGTGATCTATCAAACTACCCTCGTTCGGACTTTCCAAGTGGTTACCATTTGTCGAGTGGATTAAGTCCGAGGTCTTGGTTGTACAGATTAGTCCTCACTACTCGAAACGACATTGAGACTCTACATGATAGATGCCTCACTTTGACCCGTTTATCGACTCAACTGGGCTCATCAGGTGGTGGGGTTGGGTGAGGTCCCGATTCATGTAGAAGTCGATGCTTCGTTGTCGAGTATTCACCGCTCGCCCTTGTACATGGATATCCTATGCTATCTGAGAAGATAATAGTGTGACAAATCTCTGGCCAGAGTACTAGATGTGTTTTAGGTAAATGGGTTTTCCTAGTAACACATGCGATGTCACTATTTGATCTCCAAGATGTATGTATGGTTATTGGATCTCTAGCGACTCTCGATTTACCAATGGTTGTTGATATGATCGGGATATTTGAGTTGAAATGACCGTACTGTACGGTTACCATGTGTTGGGGATCCGGATCCGCCCCCCGGTCAGGCAGCGGAAGAACAAAAATTATAGAACCGGGAGGCGATCAATACGATAATCAAATCTACATTCTACGACATTCATAGGATGTTTAGCATGTTACCTCGCTGGCACTTGTGCCTGGCTCCAACCGGTGTTTCAAGAACCCGGCGCTTCTTGGTAGATTGCGGTAGATACGCCAATCCGGTCCACGACCAGATCCGAGATTCCTTCGTCAGACTGCACTAGAAGTCCTGACGAGATCAGCACGAACGCTACCAATGAAACATGGTACTTTGCATCGCAGATACTAATCTCGTACTCGGGCGGCCTTATCCTCATTTTGACGGCCCAATCGGCTAGGAACACGTTTAGAATATACAGCGACTATTAGATGTGTTTCATGATAGCCGTCATACCCACTATCACATCTAACATACGCTTTAGTGTATTCTAGGTCTTTATTCAACACAATTGTAAATCATTACACACATAATGAAAGTAAAGAATGCCATATAAAAGAATGCGAATATCATATATAAAGATCGTTTGTACAAGAGTCAATAAAACCCACACGCCACAAGTTGGCTAGTTGGGCATCTACTCTAACACCATGATCCACTGGTTCTTGCAGGCACTATCAGTGATACCTAGGTGATCATGGGACGATGTTGCTAGACGCTTTATCATGATTCGATGGATAAGTCCGAAAATGTGTTTTCGGAGTCACAAATGTTGTGAGTCCACGGCTAGTTGTATTCCTGAACCATTGAGAGTTACACAAGTACTGGTTTCCCAATTCCCGTACGGATATGGTACTCAAAGTGTTGAGTATAGTAGGAGGAAGATTGAGAGTATGACTTCCTAAAAATAGCTAAGGGAGTAGGACTTCCATATTTAGCTAATGAGAGTAAACCTGTCATATATAGATTTAGTGGTCCGAAAATTTGATTTTGCATCATAATGATCAGTTTTATAAACTGAGCACATCGGTGATATCTGATCATCGATCGGGATTATGATGAGACCACAATCGAGGGAGTCGAAACGAATGTTCTTCACAGTTTGACTTGAACCGAATGTTCACTGTTCGAGTTGAACCGAATGTTCACAATTTGAGTTGAACCCAATGTTCACTGTTCGAGTTGAACCGAATGTTAACAGTTTGAGTTGAACCGAATGTTCACTGTTTTGTTCAAATCAAACTCTATCCCTCAATCTATAAATATGGCTATGAGGAGACACTTTCGAGAGAGAGAAAGAAAAACACCAAAAGCTATTCAGCAAACTCCTCCCCCCTCCCTTCTTTCCTCGCCGCCGCCGTCGGAATTTGTTCCGACCATCTCGACGAGGAGATTCCGTCCGTGAATTTTTCTTCGGTTTTCTAGTGCAAACCGGCGAAGGAGTTGAGATTCTGGTCGTGGACCGGATTGCCAGGCGCCTAGACGCCAGCAAGGTAACCTTCTAAACATCCTATGAATGTTTAGATTATTGTTTAAGTGTATTGACCGTTCCTGGGCTCCAATTTTTAAATTTTTCCGCTGCGCCTTGGGATCCGGATCCGCCACTGCGACAACAAATAGGTCAAAATATCACACGGTATAATCTTCTTAGATGACCAAAATCCAAGATAAAACTAGTTACCGGACCAATTTTGATTTTTCACTAGCTACGTTTTACGAAACGATATTGTTCTTCGTAAATGTGATTAAATATCACGTAATTTCATTTCATTTTCCCTCATTTCTTGTTTCTTTTTATTGTACATTGATATATGAAACCAAACTTAATCCTTACCCTAAATTGAATATAATGCAATCAAGTAGAGGACTCGAAAATCCTCAACTGCTGGCTTTTACTAGCGCAAATATGCACTTACAACAGCTTAATAAGGCTATTTATTTCTATAAAAAAAAGGTTCCTGTGTATATTAAAAATATTAATATTGGATAAGTGCGAAGAAAAAACCAAAAATGTAATCGCGAATATTTCAGAAGACGAATGTAATTTAAATAATTTTTCGAAGATAAGATTATGTGTATTTGGATGAAATTAAGATCCTAATAATTTATTTTCAGAGAATAAACAACAAGAAACTATCGAATCATTTTTTAACTTATCTAAAGTATATGTATTATTAGTGTACTTAATTAGGTGAAATAACTTTGCCCTAACCTATTCGGTGAAAAGTGAGTTGGCACTTAATGAAGTATCATACAACCTAATTTAGCTGCTTCGATTAACTTCTATTAATACAAAACAAATAAAGCATTCATTATTGAATAATCCACTTCTAGGTTGAATTCCCCATTGTCTTTTGAGGTGCATGATCGACATCGAATAGAAAAATCCCACTTTAAATTAATGATGTTTTGATATGTTTTTTTTTACCTCTAAATATAAAATAAAATATGCATTGATCATTTTTTAAACTAGGGAAGATGTTTGTTACAATTGGTCTCGATAATATAATTTATCGCGAGCTAATTTGGTTTTGAATTAGAGGCCACGTCATGAACTTTTAATCTTGCTGTCAGATACGCTATATATGAATAATCTACATAATGTATTTAATTTTAATTAACTTCACATCCACCATTTAATTCCACATTTGTCACCGTAAAATGCAATTTTATTCTCCATACACTGGTATTCGAGATATGTTAATATTGATGAGTATTTGACAACACGATGGCTTCAAACAATTGAAGATGAAATTTTTTCTCATTCGCAATGTGAATCTATCCAAGCCCAGACTTCAATTCCAATGACTCAATGTGAATCTTTCCAAGCCCGACTTCAATTCTAATGACTAGGAATATAGTATCATTTATCTCGTGAGGTGAGATCTACGATACAGAATGTATAATATATATAGGCATGACATAACCACTATAAATGGATCGACGTTATAATGATTTATAATTTAACCCTCTGTAAAAATTAAGTTATCATTTGATGGAACAAAAAAATGACATTAACTATTATCATTGGACGGTGCCTAGATGCTTTGGCTGGGCATCCAACAATATTAATGTTGTTTCTCTCACGTTCCATGTATTCCATGATAAGATAGTGGGCAAATAAGTCACTTTAATTATTAATATGGCAAAATTACCTCTTCAAGTCCGCAAAACCTGAAGCTATATATTACGACATCAACTCAATCGCAGCCCTTAGCTTTGGCTACAACGACACAATCATGAATTATTCATTAACTAAACCCAACCAAAACATACTAAAAATTAATGCTTGTAGCAAGTGGGATTGAAACAGAAATGTATATTTTAGGCCAAGATGGAGCTGAGATTCATTGCGTTCATGTATTTGGTGTCACCGGTCAAGATATGTTGCACTAGGATTATGCAAGACTTTATTGATGGATAAAATGTGTCGGAGTTTGTTGGATCTGTTTATACAGATCAGAATCTAAGTTTTGATTGACACAAAATCTGTTAATATTTTATTAACGATTTATATGACCTGTGTTGTGTATTTGATTTAGAAAGAAGGAAGATATCCAGACTATAACAGTAAGGGAATGCCTAAGCTGGTTCGGTTGAAGATATCTATGCTGGAACAGTGAGGTGACGCCCGATCTGGTACAACAGAAGTCTTCCAGATTGCAGATTGCAGATTCTGTAGGAATCCAGAGCGCAAGAAGCATCAAGCTGGTTCACTAGCTTGATAGAAGAGCAGAGTTCAAGCGCAAAATGATGAAGTGCAGAACGGCTCAAGCGTAGATCAAGTGCAGCGTACAAGTGAGGTGTTCAACTGCAGAGCCGTATACAAGTGTGGTGATCAAGTGCAGGTCTGATCACAGAACGCACTTGTAACCAGTTCATCATAGGGATCTCAGTCCTTGGGAAGACTGAATCTGAAATGGGTATTATGTCCAAAAGAAGATGGGATATATTAACTGGTGCTGGATTGCAGCTCAACCAGTGAAACAAAGGTGTGCTTGCCGATGGTTTGAATGAGGTGTCTGAATGGACCAAGTGAACAAGCAAGCACACAATGGCTCTTGACGAGAAGAATAGATCCAAGTTGGTAAACCAGATTAGGGAAGAGAAAACCTGATCAAGGATCCTAGAAGGTGGATGCTTATGGGGAAGATGATGATGAAGTTGCTGAGACAGGAGTCAGTGAGCATGAACAATGTCGACGCCTGTGATGACGTGATGGCGGAGACATGAAGAAAGACTCCTATAGTGAAAGAAGCAACCAGCTGGGAAGTAAACCAGCTGAGAGAAGATACCTGCTGAGTATGATGAACAAGGTGGCTCGAAGCAGCTCAAGAGCAGGAAAGAACAGAACAAGAACAGGAGTCAGTGAGCATGAACAATGTCGACGCCTGTGATGACGTGATGGCGGAGACATGAAGAAAGACTCCTATAGTGAAAGAAGCAACCAGACTGGGAAGTAAACCAGCTGAGAGAAGATACCTGCTGAGTATGATGAACAAGGTGGCTCGAAGCAGCTCAAGAGCAGGAAAGAACAGAACAAGAACAGTTCAAGAGCAGATGAGAAGAGAGCTTTGAACGAGTGCAGAGAAGAAAAGAGCTCTGACCAGCTCAATGTAATGAACAAATCGGAATGGAGCAATGCTGGTCAAGGTCAAACCAGCTCGGATAACATATCTACAGATGCTACGAGCTGGTGTACAGAATCAAGCTGGTTAAGGTCAAACCATCTCAGCCAACAGAGCAGAAGTCGTCTGAGTTCAAGAGCAGAAGTTGGACAAAACGACAAGCAAAGAGATTTGAACACACAACATTACCCAGACTACTTTCTAGTGTTCAAATTGGTCTGCTGATACAGTGCTCACGTGCTTAAAGTGAAGAAAATCCTGCAACGCATTAAAAGACAAAGGACGCAAAGTACAACAGTGTCAGAAGACTTTCAGCCGCTACTACTTTGTGTCCAACGGACAAATCTCCGCATCAGGATATAAATAACAAGATCAGAGCACAAGCAAATATAGGCGAAAAAGCCGAGAGTGTGTTGTGCAAGTGCAGAACGCACAACACATAGCAGTGTTTGTCGCAAGTCTTCACACTCTGTAGCAGCTGATGTGCAAACTGATTCAGTGCTTAGGTGTGAGCTCATTCACTGATGGACTTCAAAGAACAATCAAGTCGCCAGCACAAGCTCTGGGAAGACATTGGCAAACCAGCTCGGACAGGAGCACTTCCCAGTGTGTGAGATTTTATCCATGAGAGATTGAGCATACACAGTAAATCTCATACACGATTCACTCATATATTCGAGAGTTGAGCGAAACAGAAAAATGAGTGAATCAAATTAAAACTCTCCATTGTAGTATTTGGACAGAGACGTTAAGCAAGTCTAGTTGTCTTTCGCACTGAGACGTTAAAGAAGTGTCTGTAGCCTTTCTTACTAAGGCATAAAACAAGTGATGTTAAACACACAGCTTGCGAGCTTAGTGTGCAGTGGTGTTGCTAGGAGTTCTTGCGGCTGCTGGTCGTAGGAGTGGATTGCAGTGAAGGTCGCTGTAATCATAGTATTCTAGTGGATCCTTCTCGATTGCGGAAGAAGGGGAGACCTAGGAGATTTAGCTCCGAACTTTCATAAACAAATCGCAGTGTATTTCTTTACTGCTTACTGCATTTACATTCACACATTGCATATTTATTTACTACACATAAAACTGTTTAAAGGATTTCGAATATAAGAGTTCTGTTTGAGTTGTTTCCGCATGATTTTAACTCATAACTCAATCTGTATCTCGGTGCACAAATATTCAAGAACACTGAGCTATTGCAGCTCAAGATTTGAGGAACCAGATCGTTTGTGTGAAACAAGCTTGCAGAGCTGCTGGTAATCCGAACCAGCTCACAGAGCTGTTGGTCCAGCTTCACGACAATCTAGTTTCGTAGTTGCGTGCTGGTTTTAAATCTCAAAATTTTTTAAAAAATGCACGTAACTTACGGGTTTGGTGTTTTGGCTATGTGAGAGCCTACATGAGTTGTGGCAGAGATCATGAACACCCCCATTTTTTATCCCAACAATTGGTACCAGAGCGGGTTCTTCTTAAATAGTGCATTTCTTTTTGAAAATTTTAAAATAGTTTTAAAATACTTTATGCTCTGATATATTTTCGAAAGCTTGTCTATGCTACAAAATTTTTAAGGCTTTCAAAACTCATTCTATATGGATAGGGGGAGGAATGTCTATTGAATTGCAGAGCAGTTTCTCGAAAGAAACGTGCAGCAATATCTGTTCCGACGAGCTGACAGATTGCACTTTATGCTCTGATATATTTTCGAAAGCTTGTCTATGCTACAAAATTTTTAAGGCTTTCAAAACTCATTCTATATGGATAGGGGGAGGAATGTCTATTGAATTGCAGAGCAGTTTCTCGAAAGAAACGTGCAGCAATATCTGTTCCGACGAGCTGACAGATTGCGCGAGATCTGTGGACGCCAAGATCTCTAGGGATGGCGAGGCTATGTCTTATGGAAAAACGGAAGAGATTCTGTAAATTGAATATTCTATTGCTCCTGTGGTCTAAATAAATGAGAACCTTTGAGTAGCATAGATTCTGTCTTCAAAATCTCATGCATTTGTTTTCACAAAATGTCATCCCTCCGAAAATGATTTTGATTTTAAAATAAAATAACACCATGCTCTGTTTAGGGGGAGTTTGTTTTAAATATTAATGGGGAGACTTGATTTTGAAACCCTTTTTGATTCTCACAAAAATGGGGAGAAATATTTTTGAGCATAAACATACGTGCATATGTTTATCCAGATTTTCTGCAAATAAAAAAGGGGAAGATTGTTGGATCTGTTTATACAGATCAGAATATAAGTTTTGATTGACACTAAATTTGTTAATATCTAATTAACGATTTATTTGACCTGTGCAGTGCACTTGATTTAGAAGGAAGGAAGATATCCAGATTGGAACAGTAATGAGACACCTAAGCTGGTTCGGTTGAAGATATCTATGCTAGAATAGTGAGGGGACGCCCGAGCTGGTACAGCAGAAGTCTTCCAGATTGTAGATTGTAGATTCTGCAGTAATCCAGAGCGCATGAAGCATCAAGCTGGTTCACTAGCTTTATAGAAGAGCAGAGTTCAAGCGCAGAATGATGAAGTGCAGAAGGCTCAAGCGCAGATCAAGTGCAGCATACAAGTGAGGTGTTCAAGTTCAGAGCCGTATACAAGTGTCGTGATCAAGTTCAGGTCTGATCACAGAACGCACTTGTAACCAGTTCATCATAGGGATCTCAGTCCTTGGGAAGACTGAATCTGAACTGGGTATTATATCCCAAAGAAGATGGATATTTTAACTGGTGTGGATTGCAGCTCAACCAGTGAAAGAAAGGTGTGCTTGCCGATGTTTTGGATGAGGTGTCTGAATGGACCAAGTGAACAAACAAGCACACAATGGCTCTTGACGAGAAGAATAGAGCCAAGTTGGTAAACCAGATCAGGGAAGAGAAAACCTGATCAAGGATCCTAGAAGGTGGATGCTTATGGGGAAGATGACGATGAAGTTGCTGAGACAGGAGTCAGTGAGCATGAACAATGTCGATGCCTGTTATGACGTGAATGCGGAGACATGAAGAAAGACTCCTATAGTGAAATAAGCAACCATCTGGGAAGGAAACCAGCTGAGAAACTAGCTCAGAGAATAGACCTGCTGAGTATGATGAACAAGGTGCTGAGACAGGAGTCAGTGAGCATGAACAATGTCGATGCCTGTTATGACGTGAATGCGGAGACATGAAGAAAGACTCCTATAGTGAAATAAGCAACCATCTGGGAAGGAAACCAGCTGAGAAACTAGCTCAGAGAATAGACCTGCTGAGTATGATGAACAAGGTGGCTCGAAGTAGCTCAGGAGCATGAAAGAACATAACAAGAGCAGCTCAAGAGCAGATGAGAAGAGAGCTTTGAACGAGTGCAGAGAAGAAAAGAGCTCTGACCAGCTCAGTGTAACGAACTAATAGGAATGGAGCAAAGCTGGTCAAGGTCAAACCAGCTCGAATAACATATCTACAGATGCTACGAGCTGGTGTACAGAATCAAGCTGGTTAAGGTCAAACCAGCTCAGCCAACAGAGCAGAAGTCGTCTGAGTTCAAGAGCAGAAGTTGGACAAAACGACAAGCAAAGCGATTTGAACACACAACATTACGCAGACTACTTTATAGTGTTCAAATAGATCTGCTGTGTTGTCTTCTAAAAATACAGTGCTCACGTGCTTAAAGTGAAGAAAATCCAGCAACGCATTAAAGACAAAGGACGCAAAGTACAACAGTGCCAAAAGACTTTCAACGGCTACTACTTTGTGTCCAACGGACAAATCTCCGCATCAGGCTATAAATAACAAGAGCAGAGCACAAGAAAATATAGGCAAAAAAGCGGAGAGTGTGTTGTGCAAGTTCAGAACAGAAAACAAAGAAATGCACAACACATAGCAGTGCTTGTCGCAAGTCTTCACACTCTGTGGCAGCTGATGTGCAAACTGATTCAATGCTTAGGTGTGAGCTCATTCACTGATGGACTTCAAAGAACAATCAAGTCACCAGAACAAGCTCTGGGAAGACATTGGCAAACCAGCTCGGACAGGAGCACTTCTCAGTGTGTGAGATTTTATCCATGAGAGATTGAGCATACACAGTAAATCTCACACACGATTCACTCATATATTCGAGAGTTGAGCGAAACAAAAAAATGAGTGAATCAAATTAAAACTCTCCATTGTAGTATTTGGACAGAGACGTTAAGCAAGTCTAGTTGTCTTTCACACTGAGACGTTAAAGAAGTGTCTGTAGCCTTTCTCACTAAGGCATAAAACAAGTGATGTTAAACACACAACTTGCGAGCTTAGTGTGCAGTGGTGTTTCTAGGAGTTCTAGCGGCTGCTGGTCGTAGGAGTGGGTTGCAGTGAAGATTGCTGTAATCAAAGTCTTCTAGTGGATCCTTCCCGATTGCGGAAGAAGTGGAGACGTAGGAGATTCAGCTCCGAACTTCCATAAAAAAATCGCAACGTATTTATTTACTGCTTACTACATTTACATTCACGCATTGCATATTTTTTTACTACGCATAAACTGTTTAAAGGCTTTCGAATATAAGAGTTCAGTTTGAGTTGTTTCTGCATAATTTTAACTCATAACTCAATCTGTATCTCGGTGCACAATTATTCAAGAACACTGAGCTATTGCAGCTCAAGATTTGAGGAACCAGATTGTTTGTGTGAAACCAGCTCGCATAGCTGTTGGTAATCCGGACCAGCTCACAGAGCTGTTGGTCCAGCTTCACGCCAATATAGTTTCGTAGTTAAGTGCTGGTTTTTAAATCTTAAATTTTTTTAAAAAATTCATGTAACTTACGGTTTCGGTGTTTTGGCTGTGTGAGAGCCTACATGAGTTGTGGCAGAGATCATGAACACCCCCTGTTTTTCAACCCCAACAATTTGTACCAGAGCGGGTTGTTCTTAAATAGTGCATTTCTTTTCAAAAACTTTAAAACAGTTTTAAAATACTTTATGCTCTGATATCTTTTCGAAAGCTTGTCTATGCTACAAAATTTTTAAGGCTTTCAAAACTCATTCTATATGGATAGGGGGAGGAAAGTCTATTGAATTGCAGAGCAGTTTCTCGAAAGGAAAGTGCAGCAATATCTGTTCCGATGAGCTGACAGATTGCACGAGATATGTGGACGCCAAGATCTCTAGGGCTGACGAGGCTATGTCTTAGGGAAAAATGGAAGAGATCTGTAAACTGGATCTTCTATTGCTCCTCTGGTCTAAATAAATGAGAACCTTTGAGTAGCATAGATTCTGTCTTCAAAATCTCATGAATTTGTTTTCACAAAATGTCATTCCTCCGAAAATGATTTTGATTTTAAAATAAAATAACACCATGCTCTGTTTAGGGGGAGTTTGTTTTAAATATTAAGGGGGAGACTTGATTTCAAAACCCTTTTTGATTCTCACAAAAATGGGGAGAAATATTTTTGAGCATAAACATACGTGCATATGTTTATCCAGATTTTGTGCAAATAAAAAATGGGGAGATTGTTGGATCTATTTATACAGATCAGAATATAAGTTTTGATTGACACAAAATTTTTTAATATCTAATTAACGATTTATATGACCTGTGCAGTGAACTTGATTTAGAAGGAAGGAAGATATCCAGACTGGAAAAGTAATGGGACGCCTAAGCTGGTTTGGTTGAAGATAACTATGCTGGAACAGTGAGGGGACGACCGAGCTGGTACAGCAGAAGTCTTCCAGATCGCAGATTGTAAATTCTGCAGGAATCCAGAGCGCATGAAGCATCAAGCTGGTTCACTAGCTTGATAGAAGAGCAGAGTTCAAGCACAGAATGATGAATTGCAGAACGGCTCAAGCGCAGATCAAGTGCAGCGTACAAGTGAGGTGTTCAAGTGTAGAGCCGTATACAAGTGCGGTGATCAAGTGCAGGTCTGATCACAGAACACACTTGTAACCAGTTCATCATAGGGATCTGAGTCCTTGGGAATACTGAATCTGAACTAGGTATTATATCCCAAAGAAGATGGGATATATTCACTGGTGCTGGATTGCAGCTCAACCAGTGAAAGAAAGGTGTGCTTGCCGATGGTTTGGATGAGGTGTCTGAATGGACCAAGTGAACAAGCAAGCACACAATGGCTCTTGACGAGAAGAATAGAGCCAAGTTGGTAAACCAGATCAGGGAAGAGAAAATCTGATCAAGGATCCTAGAAGGTGGATGCTTATGGGGAAGATGAAAGAACAATGTCGACGTCAGTGAGCATGAACAATGTCGAGGCCTGTGATGACGTGAAGGCGGCGACATGAAGAAAGACTCCTATAGTGAAAGAAGCAACCAGCTGGGAAGGAAACCAGCTGAGAAACCAGCTAAGAGAAGAGACCTGCTGAGTATGATGAACAAGGTGGCTCGAAGAAGCTCAAGAGCAGGAAAGAACAGAACAAGAGTATATCAGAAGAGAGCTTTGAACAAGTGTAGAGAAGAAAAGATCTCTGACCAGCTCAGTGTAACGAACAAATCGGAATGGAGCAAAGCTGGTCAAGATCAAACCATCTCGGATAACATATCTACAGATGCTACGAGCTGGTGTACAGAACCAAGCTGGTTAAGGTCAAACCAGCTCAGCCAACAGAGCAGAAGTAGTCTGAGTTCAAGAGCAGAAGTTGGACAAAACGACAAGCAAAGAGATTTGAACACACAACATTACACAGACTAATTTCTAGTGTTCAAATCGATCTGATGTCTTGTCTTCTCAAAATACAGTGCTCACGTGCTTAAAGTGAATAAAATCCTGCAACGCATTAAAAGACAAAGGACGCAAAGTACAACAGTGTCAGAAGACTTTCAACGGATACTAATTTGTGTCCAACGGACAAATCTCCGCATTAGGCTATAAATAACAAGATCAGAGCACAAGTAAAATACAGGAGAAAAGCGGAGAGAGTGTTGTGCAAGTGCAGAACAGAAAATAGATAAATGCACAACACATAGCAGTGCATGTCGCAAGTTTGCACACTCTGTGCAGCTGATGTACAAACTGATTCTGTGCGTAGGTGTAATATAATTCACTGATGGACTTCAAAGAACAATCAAGTCGACAGCACAAGCTCTGGGAAGACATTGGCAAACCAGATCGGACAGGAGCACTTCTCAGTGTGTGAGATTTTATCCTTGAGAGATTGAGCATACACTGTAAAACTCACACACGATTCACTTATATATTCAAGAGTTGAGCTAAACAGAAAATGAGCGAATCATATTAAAACTCTCCATTGTAGGACAGAGACGTTAAACAAGTCTAGTTGTCTTCCGCACTGAGACGTTAAAGAAGTGTCTGTAGCCTTTCTCACTGAGGCATAAAAGATGTGATGTTAGACACACAACTTGCGAGCTTAGTGTGCAGTGGTGTTGTTAGGAGTTCTTGTGGCTGCTGGTCGTAAGAGTGGGTTTGCAGCGAAGGTCGTTGTAATCAAAGTCTTCTAGTGGATCCTTCCCGATTGCGGAAATAAGGGGAGACGTAGGAGATTCAGCTCCGAACTTCCATAAATAAATCTCAACGTATTTCTCTACTGCTTACTGCATTTACATTCACGCATTGCATATTTGTTTACTACGCATAAAACTGTTTAAAGACTTTCGAATATAAGAGTTCAGTTTGAGTTGTTTCCGCATGGTTTTAACTCATAACTCAATCTGTATCTCGGTGCACAAATATTCAAGAACACTGAGCTATTGCAGATCAAGATTTGAGGAACCAGATCGTTTGTGTGAAACCAGCTCACAGAGCTGCTAGTAATCCGGACCAGCTCGCAGAGCTGTTGGTACAGCTTCATGCCAATCTGGTTTCGTAGTTTCGTGCTGGTTTTTAACTCTCAATTTTTTTTAAAATGCACGTAACTTACGGGTTCG
The DNA here is from genome assembly GCA_001598015.1 of Dorcoceras hygrometricum. Classification (NCBI taxonomy): domain Eukaryota; kingdom Viridiplantae; phylum Streptophyta; class Magnoliopsida; order Lamiales; family Gesneriaceae; genus Dorcoceras; species Dorcoceras hygrometricum. The sequence goes on along the minus strand of KV010760.1, from coordinate 136,391 downwards.
GTGTTTTGGCTGTGTGAGAGCCTACATGAGTTGTGTTAGAGCTCATGAACACCCAGGTTTCCGATCCCAATAGAGTTGGTGTCTAGCTAGCCAATGTGGCTATGGAATTTCTTGTCTTTTTATGGAAACAATATATACATATATATCTATATATATATATTGACTATCATGAAGCACATGTTATAATCACTGTACATTCTGAATGGGTTCCTAGTCGATTAGGACACCCGAAACAAGGATAAGGGCTGCTCAAGTTTGAAATAGCATCTGCGATACTGAGTACCACGTTTCATTGATAAAGAACATGGAGATGTCCTAAGCACGTATATTAGATAGTCACTTAGTAATCTATCAAACCATCCTCGTTCAGACTTTCGAAGTGGTTATCATTTGTCGAGTGGATTAAATTCAAGGTTTTGGTTGTACATGATTTGTAAAACCGTGATCCGAAAATTTTAAATAAATAAACTGGGATGGTGCAAATTGAAAGATTGTAACTTGTTCTGGGCTGATTTGTAAATTCATTAAAATTTTAGATCGCAAGACATGAGAACACTTTATTTCTTATCGAAGTAATACTTGACTGCAGAACTTTATATATAAATAAAGATACGAATACACTAAGATTACATTGAAAAAATGAAGAAGTACTGAAATGTTCCAAAGCTGTATCTTAACTTCTATACAACATAAAGACTGTAAACTGGAACAACACGGAAATTAATGTCCACGATAAATACCCCCGATCTGATCAAACTCGCACCATCCAGCTCCGTTTAATTTCTCATCACCTGCACTAAAGAAAACTAGTGAGCCTAGAGGCTCAACAAGCAAATATGGAATAATAAAGGCAGGCAATACAGGGATCAAAATAACTTTAACTATATATGAAAGCTCGTAAGCTGATAGAACTTCAAAGTTGAGAAACTGAAACTGAAACTGTAATCTGTTAAACTGAAAAATGCGAAACTGAGAACTGGAAAAGCATAAACTGCACATGCTTGAAACATACTTAAAAGATTTGTTGGTATTTAAAAGGAAGTAACATGAACTTTTCTTTAAGATGTGGTTGTGAACAACCCTGTGCCCTATTCTTATTTTTTCTCTTTAATTATGGCGCAGAAACTCTTCTTAGGTCAAGGTCGCTTGATCAAGCTATCATCTGAAATCAGGAACTAAGGAATAAGTCCCAACTATGCCGTGAAGGGGTATATAGTTCGTCAACCATAATGCCCTGTCCCTTCCAATATGTAGGGGCACACTGGTTCGTCAACAAGCATCCTCACCCTTCCTATGCTGACCGTCTGTTATCTTTGCCATAAATCACTTTAAACTTAGAAATTTTACTTCTTTTAAATCTCTCTGTTAAACTTTCTTTGAACTGCTTTTCTTTGATCTGTAATATATTTCTTAAACATATATGGTTTACCGTTTTAAAAATCTTTTGATGTTCGAAAGCTATTGGGAGTTCATCAGAGTTCAATTGAAAAAGAAAACTGAAATCAACTCGGGCTATTGAAACAAATAATGAACAGCAGAGCTCTAAGCTGATGAACTATCTCTTGAAATGAGTATAACCACGAACAGATTGGAGTTATACCTTCAAATCAAAGCTAAAGGAAAGAAGAATTAAACTTAGAATTTCTGTATCAGTCCAGAATGGACCTAAGTTGAATCAGCTCGGATATGATCAGCACGCGAGCATGCTGGCTCAGAACAGAAAATCAACTCTCGGCTGTTTGGTCAAATAAAGTCAAGTCAAATCGGAAAATCAGACTGTTAGCAGACTAGACAATGAATTCAGATTGAAATCGGACTGGACAATGAAATCAGATTGCAAGCGACTAGATCTAATGTGGACTGGACAATGAAATCCAGTAGTGACTTAAAAATAAGCTCGAGAAAAATAAGCAGATCGCGAACTTAGTTAAAAAATAACTAACATCATAGAAGATTTCCTTAGTCTGAATTAATTGAAAATATCTATGTAAAATCCAGAAACAGGGACACGTAAGATGCTTATAAGCTACTGAAACAAAACACGTAAGCTACTTGTGAGCTACTTGAAGAACATCCCAGAAAACTCAGGAAGAAAATGGATCGAACATCGTAAAACATTTTCTAACAAAACTTTTCTGAATCAAAGCTTCAGCAAACTAATACTTTTTCAAGAAATCATCTTTAACTCTACTATGCGTTTGAAAAACTTCAAAAAAATGTTTCTCGGACCTTTAACACATACCAACATGCAAGCAGAATCAATATATGCTTTCTAAACTGCAGCAACAAACATAGTTCACTTGCCTTAACAATTACGACGATTAACAGAGATTTATTCGGCTCGAACAGCACACAAACACGATCTGTCCCTTTAATTTAAATGTCAGGCACGATGCTTATAAACATAGATACAACACGCAAAACACGAAAGCTTAAAAAGTGGCTAAAAATTTTTCTTTTTGGCATGACCTTAAAATACATCATTCAACATAGGCGTATACTTAAAATACGGTTTTTTATTAAAAGCCACAACATAATATATACATGCCTCCAATTAGATCAAGACAATACACAACAATTACACAGGGCATCCCCTGGAATGACTCAAGATAGCATATATATACATATATATATATATCTGGGAACCCACGCCAGGGACTGCAACAGCTGCCTCGCTCACGGACCAGCTGAACTACCTGAAAAAGGCCTGCAATGGCCAACACACAGCCAAAGCAGCCCCAAGGAAAAAAAACGAGGTTAAACCTCAGTACGAAGAGCAATCAACAACAGCTAACAAATAAAGCATGAAACTAAATGCATCGTGAAATGCATGCATGAGGACCAATGAATCATTGGGGCTCAAAGAACTGCGCTACATCTAGTGATACAATGCTCGACAGCTGGGAATACAAATATCACAGGAACAGCTTAACATTCGGAGGTAACAAGACTCGCAGAAACAACTCCACGGCTGGAGGTACAAACAATAGTGGACACGGAGCATGTGAGAGCGTGGTAGATCCACTCGTATCAACACGCAGTACTAGAATCATGAACATAACAGCTCAACCCGTTGGTGCCCAAGCTCATGAGAGTGTGGTAGCTATCCACTCATCTCATAGCGGAAAACCAACCAATAGCAGGGAGAAGAGGAGCACGGTAGCTAGCCGCTCGTCCTCAATATCAACAGAAAGCTTCCTGATACTAAAGCAACAAACAGCCAACATGATACAACAAAGGAGGAGTTCAACCACGACATACGACCAACAAAGGAAGTAGCTCGACATGCTATGCATGTATGCAATGCTAACAAAAACGAGACCAGGGTGTAGAGTACCTCTAAAAAGCACAAGTAAATAATCAGCATGTACAACATCTCTAAACTCACGCATGCATAAGAACAGAACAACACAACTCAGGCACAACAGGGCGCAGGACAATAGTACGGCTACCCAGCACATGCATAAGAGCTACGGCTAAAACCGCACGCATGTAAACCAGCTAAACAGCTCGGGCAACATGCACAACACAAACATAACAGATTTCAGCAAACATACCATGAGGTTAAGGCAGCTCGGCCTACCACCCTTATGCCCACATACTTAACATAAAGCAGTAACTAAAAGCTCCGAATTCATACCTGCTCAACCTTACCAAGCTACCTTACAGATCCACGACAGAACAGAGCACACACAAGCTCAGCGCAGCATAGCTCACGCACACACCACCGTTTTCATGCCAATAGCCACGGGGTGGTTAACAGCTCAGGGGAAAAAGCTGCAGCTCTACAAGCACTCAGCAACATTGCATGGTTACCAGCCCAGAAGACACAACGCAGCTGGGAGAAGCAATGAACAACGCATGCTCTACCACTTCGTGTTCCTTCTCCGGCCACGATACCAGTATGGAACTGACGGGTTTGGAAAGGGGTTTCCAACGGTACCACTCTTGACCAAACTACGGCAATTGGGAAATAAGGGTACAGGTGAACCGTAAGAATCAAGTGTTTCGGGAGAGGTAGCTTCTCGAACACACCGGAGGTGTTAAAATATCTAAGGTCTAAAATAACTAAGTCCCGGGTCAACTGATGCTATTCATACTGCCAAACGCCCAGTCTAATCTATAGTTCCCACAGAACCTCTTAGACCGCCACTGCTCCAGTTTAGACATTCACGTATAACAGATCACACGTACACAGCAGCACAGGTTCTAAACAAATTACGGCTACAGTGACACAGATCACGCTACTCGATAGATCACTCATGCAGATCAGCTCCCGTGCAACTATCATCTTACGACCAGGCTGATAACTTCTAACAGCTCAGGAACTACTCGTGATCTGTCCACTCAGATCGGGACATCAAACAAGTCCATAATCTGAATTTTTATTACTCTGTACCATGACCATCTATCAGCTCAGGCCTCCACTCTGAACCCAGATCAGCTCTCATGTGCTAACAGCTCTTGCACACTACTCCAGCTCAGCTTGTGTTCGCAGGTTTAGCCCCAACAGCTCAGAAGAGCTAGGACAACTCCTACCTGATCCAATGAACACAGCTCACAACTGCTACAGTAGTCACAAACCCGACCAGAGTATGCTTAGTATTGGTCCAATGGAGCAAGCATGGTAGGGAGAAGCTACGTGGGAGTTAGAGGAGAAGATGCAACGTGAGTGGCCTCATCTGTTTCAGTATGCATCTTACTAGCTTCCATAGATAGGACTCTGGATGTTGTTTTCCCAGTCACCTTAAGTTCTGGTTAGTAGTTGTTCCATGTAGTTTGGAACTTTTGTGCATAGTATATTTGCGTATTTTCAGTTTTGTTGTTGTAGTGATATTTCTGTGATGTTGAGGTTAGATCAGTTCTGGAGTTTGGTGTTTGATTTCAAGGACGAAATCTTGTTTTTAGTGGGGGAGGAATGTGAGACCCAAAATATTAGTGGAGCAATTAATTAATTAATCGGGTTTAGCATAGAGCGGATCAGGCGTCAGCTGATCTGGGACGGGCCAGCTCTGAGCTGGTATGCTTAGTAAACGTAAGCTGGTCAGTGCGGGGAACAGCTCTGGGTTAGTTTTTGTAGAACGGTCCGAGCTTGATGGTTGGATTGCTTATATATTGTTGTCGCAAGCTATTCTGGGTACGCTAAGCTGGATATTCAAAGAGGGTGCCGAAGCGACGTCATTTGGAGAAACCCGCTTAGAGGGGCGCAATCTGATAGTACAGTGTAGACCGGCCTGGTTTGAGGGTTTAGTGTAAACCGATACGATTCATGGGTATCAGCTTAGGCGAGAGCTGATAGCGTGCAAGCTGGTCTTCTTGCGCGTGATCTGGTTGTCCCGAACAGAGGTGCGGTGTGACATCGTTTAGGTGACGTCATCTTAGACGCCAGCTGGATGGTACGTGTGAGCTGGCCAAGGCGTGATATGTTGCTACTATGTACGTGTGATCTGTTCTGGTAGCGCAAACTCGATGACGTGTACCAGTTTGGACTCCGAGCTGTTGGTGGCTACTGTTCACCAGATCGCGGGACATTTAAGTTGTATAGCGTACCCATTATTCTCAACACTGAGAAATATTTCCTCTTGAGAGCTCGACATCCCAGCCCGTCTTAGAACCCTAGCTACTGTTCACCGTAACCTATTTCCTCCATTTCCCGACGTAGCTTGGAGCAAGATTGGTAGCGTTGAGTTCCTCTTTCCAAGACGCTTCTTTCCATACCTTTTTCGAAGGCTTTGGTGGGCTAGAAGAGGGGACTCAAAGGAGCTACAGTGTGCTATTGAGTCGTATTCCGATCGATTGGGTTTTCCATTCAGACAGTGCTTTTGAGTAAGTGTTAGATCCTCCCTTATGCTTCGTTTAGAGCTAGATATTGCATTTAAAGGGTAGGATAGAACTGGGTTGAGCTATGGCTTCCAGTTCGATATTTCTGTGCTTACTGTCCCTGAGCTGATTATCGTGTTTGGCTAAGAATGTTTCAGATCTGAGTTGTTCGGGACTCTTGTTGTGGTAATTGTAGCACAGAAGCTAAGGTACGGATGTGAGCTTATATTTACAGATTTGAGATAGGCTTGTGTAGAAATGAGCATGTGCTGTTATGTTGAGCAGTGTGTTGCTGTTGGTTCTATGCTATTGCTTGCATCTGTTCTATTGTGTGGTATCTTGCAAGCTGACATATGCATACACGCATGTCATGTTGCTTCGCTCTATTCCTTGCGATCCTATTCTAGCAGCCTGCTGTGAGAACCTATGAATTGTTGTCTTTCGCTGTTGAGCTAACCCATGTTGACAGGGTGCGTGTGATTGGGAGACTGGGTAGCTCCCATTCTCTCACATGTACTATGACCTTTCTGTTCTAGCTTGTGCTGGTACTACGTGTGATTGAGCGGCTGGGTAGCTCCCATTCTCTCACATGAGTTGAGGCAATCCCTGTTCTGTATTATGTCTGGTACCATGTGTGATTGAGCGGCTGGGTAATTCCCATTCTCTCACACATTCGGAGACCAATCCTATTTATGATGTCCAGCTGTGTACAGTTCCCTTGGATCCTTTGAGCCCCTGTTCTCATGCATCACATATTATTTATAACTTGTTTTATCCACCTGCTGTTTTATGTTGCTCTCCGTACTGGGGTTTGACCCCGTCCCTTTGGGGCTGTTTGGTTTGTTATGTGCCATTCAGGTTTTCCTGGTTATTCAGTTGGCCGTGGATGTGAGTCAGCTGGTGATGTCCCTAGAGATTGAATAGAGTGTCCCAGATATATATATCTATATGTATTGGTGCTGTTGCCGGGGAATGCCCCGTGCTATCTTTTCAAACAGATTTGGTTTCTGTTGGCTTTGTATGCTGATACTCTTAGTATTTGTAGCTGTTGTGTGTGCAGCTTTTGGTTGTTGTAAAACCAATATTTTGAGAATATGTGTATTTTTAAATTATGCCTTCTGTGAGACCTGGAATTGTATTAAGATTAATTTGGTTGGGATTAATCGGTGTTTAGAGATTTCTGGTGGTTCAGATTTCTGTTTGTGAGTTTGGTTGGTATTTTCGGGTCAGATTTCACACTTGGAACAATTCTGGGAATTTTGGAAATTTTCGAGTTTGAATCTGTTGGCAGATTTGCTGACGTCATGATTTCTGTTGCGCGTTGGCGTAGAAATTGCTGACGTAAGGTTATCTGTTAGCGCTTGTATTATTCTAGATGTGGACAGCAAGTTCCTGTAGCGTGAAGAAAACGGTGCCGTTTTGGTAAACGCTTGCGGGAGAGATCTGTTGCCAGCGATCAATGTTCAAGCGTTTAGCATGCTGTCTTCAGACTTGCTGACGTGTGCGAAGCTACGTCGTTTTATTTAATTGAAAAGCTGTCGTTTGGATAAGTTGGTGCGACGTCGTATTTGGTCTAGCGCGTAAGGAGAGATCTGTTGTGTGTAGCGCGAGTTCTGGGAACAGATGTCAACACTGGTCAACTCTCCTGTAGCGACCACTGTTGTGTGTGTGTTTCCAGCGTTTAGCGGTAGCGACCAGATTTGCTGACGTGGCATGGAATCTGTTTTAGCGTAATGCTTCAACCAGATTTGATGACGTGTCCTGAGCGACGCCGTTTTGCTAGCGCATGCGTTATCTTGTAGAGGGATCTGTTTTTGTCGGTGCATGATTTTAACCAGATTTCTAGCGGGTATATATATGTTATAAGCGTGGCCTTATATTACTTCACCAGATCCCATACTTAGTAAAATTCTCTCGATTATCGACCTCTGTTCTTGGAACCCTAAGTACTGTTCACCGTTGATTTTATCCGGTGATTCTCGTCGTTTCCGGCCACCGTTTGGTACGTGC
>KV010760.1:87944-102562 GCA_001598015.1 Dorcoceras hygrometricum | reverse complement strand
TCATATCATTTTAATTTGTAAAACACCAAACCTTCTATTAAAGAAATCATTTCACCTCCTTAAAACATCTTTTAATAGGTTTAGAACCAGCTCGTGCATCGCTACTTGGAGTCACCTGCTGGAATCAGCCGCAGCGCAATCTTACCTGCTGATATCAACAATTCAGCAGATACATAATATTTAAAATTGCCAAAATGGCCCATATGATTTATGAAATGCATAAATATGGTCCTAAGGATTTTGGTGCGTTACAATAGCATTACAAATAGATCCATCAAAACTTTAAACTTAATCGATTTAAAAATCAGCTCGTGCATCGCTACTTGGAGTCACCTGCTGGAATCAGCCGCAGCGCATCTTACCTGCTGATATCAACAATTCAGCAGATACATAATATTTAAAATTGCCAAAATGGCCCATATGATTTATGAAATGCATAAATATGGTCCTAAGGATTTTGGTGCGTTACAATAGCATTACAAATAGATCCATCAAAACTTTAAACTTTGTATCAGTGGATTTATGGGTTTCTGGGCATCGTCCTATGTTAGTGCCTCATTTTGACTCGTTTACTGATTCCATGAAGGCCAGCAGGTGTCGGAATACGTTCGTAGGCCAACCGATTGAAGGGTCACATCCACGTAAAAATCGAACTGGTTGGAGCCAAACATTCTACTACCGGCAAAGTAACGAGATCTAGACCCTATGGATGTTGTCATCGATTATCGTGACCGGTTCACGGTGATCAACAAATTTTTAAACTTTCGCTATGAATCGATGCACGATCGAGATCCACTGTACACCAATTGTGATATCTGAGCTTCATGCAGGGTCGATCATACGTTAATTTTTCTTGTTAACAATGCATCGAAAACATCGGATTTTTAATCGAAACAAAAAAATTCAAAAACACACATGGCAGGCGCGGCTACGACTGCCCTTGCGGCATGGACATATGACTAGGGTTTGTGCCCTGGCCTGCCCCAGGCAGCCCGATGGATCCTGGGTAGATACTTGCTATCGAATTTTGGTTGACCAAAAATTTTTTGGTTTGATCTTGAGGTGATGGATCCAAAAATGTTTGATTTTAAATTAATTTTTGGATAAAATTGGATTTTATAAAAAAATTTTAATTTAGATCCATTGGTTAAATTAGGTTGAAAATTTAAAATTTTGATGCAATGAAAATGACAACATACGAAGTTATTTGTAAAGTATGATTTTGTTAGAAATAAATCACATTTAATTTACTTAAATTAGTGTATTGATTTTGTTGATTTATTTTTATATCAACTAATTTAATTAATTATATAAATAAAATTGTCTTAGGATGATCGAGAGCAATGACCAATGTGTTAGGTGTATGCTAGGGTTTTGTACAATGTATTGGTTTAATATTTAAATTATATCATTCAAAAGTGGGTCTGATTTATGGCCCGTTCTCACCCCTTTAAAATGTACCCCTATGTGTAATGATTATTTAAATGTAAATATTAGACTTAGGGGAGATCTTTTTGAAGACGGTGAAGATGATAAACGATGTAAATATTCGACTTGACTAGTTATTGGTCTCACTGAGAAACGATGCTTTCTCAAAGAGATTTGTTTTAAGCGGGCCTCACTAACATTTCCAAGAGTAAAACATTTCCCGGAAATACTCTTGGAAAATGTTGATGATGTTACAAAGAGTTATTATAAAACAAAGTTTTAACAAATTCATAAAACAAGGGAAATTAAATATTGTTTAAATTTCCTATCTTCCATCAACGATGGGTGTATATCGATGCTACCAATATACATATCCCGACTCATATTATTGTGGGACTCTGTCTGCTGTGATGCAATTGACACTTGATGTGAGTTGGATGTAACTCCCATGATGTTGGCTCATATTATTGGGGGACTCTGTCTACTGTGGATGTAATTGACACTTGATGTGAGTTGGATGGAACTCCCATGATGTTGGCTCATATTACTGGGGACGTAATGATAATCGTCCATTATGAATAAACATTGATGGGCCATCTTGACACGTGATAATAATCAACATCATATTATTGGGCCTATTAGGATCAAACGATTATCACTATGCCAAAAGCTATAGCTGTTAATCAAGGTGTAACTTTGTTTCCTTATAATGTGTGTCAGGCCACATGCGCTAATACACCAATTAGTCACAAAAATGCGGAAGCATCATAAAAATATGGGCTAAAAATTTTCAAATATAGGCCTGATCCAATATCATTCAAAATTCATTCATACTCAAGATAAGAGCTTAACTCAAAACTCATACAGTAACACAATAAAACAAGTAGTCAATCAACTACCGATCCCCAAATAATATAAAGGCGCAGGACATCCCCTGGCTCAATATAATATATATCAATACAACTGGGACTCAATCAAAAAGGAGATCGACCAGCTGAAGCTCCACTCTGCCAACCTGGTTACATGAAAACCTGTAATGGCCAACACCGACCAAAAACAGCCCAAAACCGGGAAAATAAACGAGGTCAAATCTCAATACGAAGAGCACAATAAAAGCATCTATCATATCAGACAATGCAATATCTCAATCATGAAATGCATGAACAGGGCTACCAAAAATCATCGGTAGGAAAAAGCACAACGACTCAGCTGTATATCATATCAGACAATGCAATATCTCAATCGTGCAATGCATGAACAGGGCTACCAAAAATCATCGGTAGGCAAAAGCACAACGACTCAGCTGTGCAGATCTCATCAATCATCATCATCTTGTGATCTTCAGGTGTGACGACTCAGCCGACCATCACAAGGCAGTGTGGTATTCAGGCACGACGACTCATCCGGCCACCACATCAAAACAGCGTTGGACCTTTCAGGCACGACGACTCAGCCGGCGCCGATCACAACGTGCAAGGGAATTAAGCTCACAAAGGAATCATGCTCAATATGAATTCTTGAATGCACATCAGACTCATGCTTAAAATCAAACATATCTCACGCATAAAACACACATGAGCACAGAATCATCATACAATCAAGACAGAGCACAACAGCTAATACACGATGGAAATATCCCAAAGCTGATAACAAAGATGCTTGAATCTAGCTCAATTCGTACCTCAATTCAGCTTCTACCTCAACAGTCTTACAAAAACAAGGACGCAGCAATCAGCTCAATTCTACAGTCCTAGCAGCTTCCCAGCGAACTCAGCAGAAGCTACTACAAGTTCGAATATGTCAAAGTATCTAACAAATCAGCTCAATTCTGAACTCCTATAGTTCACTGCCTACGGTCAAGAACTCAAATCTGGTTCTACCACTAAATGTAGGCTCTAAGAACTGGAACTAAGCTAGAAACAACAAGGAATCGCGTACCCAAAAGCTCAGAAGAACTGAAGAACTTTCGGGTTTACTGTTGCGAAAATATTCGAACACTGCAAATTCTTCGTGCCCCTTCCACAGGTCGACTCAGGTCTTCTAACTGGTATCAATCGAACGCTCTAGAGAAGACGAGATCAGCGCTACCAATCTTGCTCCAAACGACGGCGGAAAACGACGGCAATCGATGGAAATAGGGTTTGGATGAACAGTACCAATCGAGCGTTATCGGGGATGAAGATAGTGAATATCAGGTTCGAAATATGCTAAGTGTCGATCACACTTGTATGTAAAATCCCTCGTCAAAGTCTATAGCGAAAGTCAACCACCGATACAATCAGATCTGAGCATCAGATCCTAGCACTAGAGCACCAGTCCTTGAATCTGAATCCAGCGCTAACTCAAATCTGCCTCGCTAATTCTACGCTAGCAACTAAACAAAAAGGCGTCGCATCAGGGCTCCCGCTTTCTAACTCTAAACGACGACGCACAGGCTAAACAGATTCCAGCATTCAGATCTACTCACGCTCACTACCAGATCCTATTCGCCAGCGCTAAGTCTGGGAATGCGAAACGACGACGCATCACCTCTCGCGCCAGACTTGCCTACTCAAATCTGAATTCTTTCCAGAATCAGATCCCGATAGAAGATCATCAATCAACTCCAAATTCGACGCAGATTTCACCCGATAGAAACCAGCGACTCAAATCTGAACAGCTCTAAGTCAAAGCTGAAATATCACCAACCATATTCGATCAAAATCCTCAAATCTGAAATTCGAAAATCACGACTCCCGTGACTAATCCTTAACCAAATCTGATTAATCACTAATTACTGAATCTCAGACCTCACATTCTCCCCACCTTAAGAGATTTCGTCCTCGAAATCAAAGGCAAACACAGGGCAGAAACAACAAAACACCAGAACCAACCAACACAACTCCACTGTCAAAACTCAAACAGATGAGGTCACTCTTGTCTCATATTCTCTTCAAATTCACAGGTATCTTCTTCACGCCCATGCTTGCTCCATTGGACCATCACCAACGCAATAACTTTATTCCTCAGCTGCTTCTCCTTCCTATCCAAAATCTGCACTAGATATTCAACATAACTCAAGGTAGAATCCAGCTCAACTTCATCAGTTCTCAACACATGGGACGGATCTGGCTCATATTTCCTCAATATTGACACATGAAACACATCATGCATCGCTGATAACTCATCAGGCAGTCTCAATCTATAAGCCAAATGTCCAATCCTCTCAACAATCTCAAAGGGACCAACGAATCTAGGAGCCAGTTTACCCTTCAATCGAAATCTCATCACACTCTTGAAAGGAGAAACTTTGAGAAACACTCGATCGGCAACCTCAAACTCCAAAGGTCTGCGTCTCTTGTTAGCATAGCTAGCATGTCGATCTTGAGCAGCTTTCATCCTACTCCGAATCAACTCAATATGATCCTTCATGTGCTGCACAAACTCATGAGTATACAACTGCTTCTCGCCAATCTCTTCCCAACAGATCGGTGATCTACACTTTCGACCATACATCACTTCAAAAGGTGCCATCCCAATAGTCACCTGGTAGCTGTTGTTATAAGAAAACTCAATTAAGGACAAGGAATCCTGCCAGCCACCACTGAAATCCAAAACAACTGCTCGCAGCATATCCTCTAAAATCTGAATGGTTCTCTCAGATTGACCATCTGTCTGTGGGTGATAGGCTGTACTCATATGCTTCTCGCCAATCTCTTCCCAACAGATCGGTGATCTACACTTTCGACCATACATCACTTCAAAAGGTGCCATCCCAATAGTCACCTGGTAGCTGTTGTTATAAGAAAACTCAATTAAGGACAAGGAATCCTGCCAGCCACCACTGAAATCCAAAACAACTGCTCGCAGCATATCCTCTAAAATCTGAATGGTTCTCTCAGATTGACCATCTGTCTGTGGGTGATAGGCTGTACTCATAGCCAATCTCGAACCCATCGCTATCTGTAAGCTCTTCCAGAATCTGGAAGTAAACCTTGGATTTCTATCAGACACTATCGAAACCGGCACTCCATGCAATCTCACCAATGGTCAATGTACAGTTGCCCCATCTTCTTCATCGAACACCTCACATCATAGGGAATAAAATGGGCTGACTTAGAAAGTCTATCAATAACAACCCAAACAGCATCACATCCCCTACTCGATCGAGGCAAATGTGTCACAAAATCCATGGCGATGTGCTCCCAATTCCACTGAGGCACTTCTAGACTCTGTAGCAATCCACCAGGTCTCATCCTCTTAGCCTTGACATGTTGGCAATTCAAACATCGAGCTACAAATCCAAAAATATCATTCCTCATGCCTTCCCACCAGAAGTGAGACTTCAAGGAATGATACATCTTTTTCTCGCCCGGATGCACATTGTATCGACTACAATGAGCTTCATTCAAAATGGCTTCCTTCAAATCAATCAAATTCGGAACCACCAATCTACCTCGAAATCTCAAGCATCCATCAGAAGCAATAGAATAATCCTCAGACTGGACAATTTGAGCCTTAATCTTCAACTCATGAATATACGAATCAGTCCTCTGTGCTACTCTAATGTCTGCTACAATCGGTGGCTCGACTTAAAAAGAAGAAACCACAAAATACTGATCACACGGATGAAAACGCCATTCAGAAGTCCCCAAATCCTCATGGACTTTGGATATACTCATTGACATCAACATCGCCGGTTGGGCTTTCCTACTCAAAGCATCAGCCACTAAATTCATCCACGCAGGCTGATACTGAATCTCACACTCAAAATCCTTCAACAACTTCATCCAGTGGTGTTGCCTCATATTCAAATCTGACTGTGTGAAAATATACTTCAAACTCTTGTGGTCGGTGTACACCACAAATTGTTCACCATGCAAATAGTGACGCCAAATCTTCAAGGCAAACACTATCGCAGCCAACTCTAAATCATGAACGGGGTATCTCGTCTCAGCTGATACTGAATCTCACACTCAAAATCCTTCAACAACTTCATCCAGTGGTGTTGCCTCATATTCAAATCTGACTGTGTGAAAATATACTTCAAACTCTTGTGGTCGGTGTACACCACAAATTGTTCACCATGCAAATAGTGACGCCAAATCTTCAAGGCAAACACTATCGCAGCCAACTCTAAATCATGAACGGGGTATCTCGTCTCATGGGGCTTCAACTGTCGAGACGCATAAGATATCACATACCCGTTCTGCATCAACACGCATCCCAAACCACTTAGAGAGGCATCAGAGCAAACTACAAAACCTCCAGAACCCGAAGGCAATGCTAACACAGGAGCAGTAGTCAACTTCTCCTTAAGCAACTGGAAACTAGACTCACAGTCTTCAGTCCAAACAAACTTCCTATCCTTCTGGGTCAACTGGGTCATCGGCCTAGCTATTGAAGAGAACTTCTCAATAAAACGCCTATAATAGCCAGCCAAACCCAAGAAACTACGGATCTCAGAAATATTCCTAGGTCGCTCCTAGTTAAGAACTGCTTCGACCTTACTCGGATCCACGGAAATCCCTTGCGCTGAAATGACATGACCCAAAAAGAAAACTCTATCCAGCCAGAATTCAAACTTGCTGAACTTCGCATACAGCTGTGAGTCTCTCAGTTTCTGCAAAACTAATCTCAAATGCTATTTATGCTCTCTGAAGTTTCTTGAATACACCAGGATGTCATCTATGAAGACAATCACAAAACGATCAATATACTCACTGAAGACGCGATTCATCAAATCCATGAAGACAGCAGGAGCATTCGTCAATCCAAAAGGCATCACCAAAAACTCATAATGCCCATATCTCGTCCTAAAAGCCATCTTCGCCACATCAGTGTCTCTGATCCGCAACTGATGATAACCAGACCGCAGATCAATCTTAGAGTATACAGCAGATCCCTGCAACTGGTCGAACAAGTCATCAATCCTAGGCAACGGATACTTGTTCTTAATTGTCGCTTTGTTCAACTGCTGAAAATCCACACACATCCTCATAGATCCATCCTTCTTCTTCACGAAAAGAATCGAAGCTCCCCAGGGCGACATACTCGGTCTAATGAAGCCTTTATCTAAAAGATCACGCAACTGCTCTTTGAGTTCCTTCAACTCAGCTGGTGCCAATCGATACGGATCTCTAGAAATCGGGACTGTTCCTGGCACCAACTCTATGCTGAAGTTAATCTCTCGTCTCGGAGGGAATCCAGGAATCTCATCCGGAAACACGTCGGGAAACTCTCGAGCAATCGGAACATCGTTCAACCCTACTCGTGATACTTGGGAAACATCCAAGGCATAGATCATAAACCCTAAATTCTCTAGCAACAACAAACTAAACATTTCCATGGCAGACACCAAATGAATCTTAGGTCGCGAATCAGCACCATAGAAAATCCCATTTTTCTCCAAATTCAGGCCTAAATCTCACTACACCATGAAAACAATCAACTGTCGCTCTATAACTGGACAACACATCAATTCCCAAGATACAGTCAAAATCTCTAATCTTACATCACGAGACAACAAACTCACGCCAGCAGGGGTAGATACAGAGACAACATCACACAGTGGGGAATAACTCAATCCACACTCAAACACAAACAGCTCAGAAATAAAAGAGTGTGATGCTCCAGTATCAAACAAAACTCGTGCAGGAAAGTCAAAGATAAAGCAAGTACCTGCAATCACTCCCTCTGGTCTATCATCCGCCTGCTCTCTCGTCAAGGCGTTCACCTGATCTTGCTGCGGTCCCGGGAACTGAGGTCTCGAAGGTCCACCAAACCTAGACGATTCACGGGGTTGGAAACCTGATCGTTGGGACTGAGAAAAAGATTGCTGTCTCTACGAAGAACCACCAGCTGAACCTTGCTGCGACTGACCCAAAGACTGTCCTCCAGCCGAACACACTCGAGCAAAATGTCCAGGCTGCCCACAGTTATGGCAAAGGCTCTGAACTTCACGACACCGCGAAGTCATATGACGACCTCCAAACTGTCCACAAGTCACTCCTCCTTCGGAGCCACTGCCACCAGAACTCACTGAACTCGAAGAACTCGAGTTAGAACGCTTCTTAAACTATTTCCATCGAGGCTTGAACCTCTGACGATTCGACTGTTGTGGCACTTGAGGAGATTGGAATGAAGGAATCGCTTTCGGTACAGGTTGAAAACTACCTCCAGCTGTCGACTGAACCTGATTCTGCACCTCCATCAGACTCTCCTCAATATCCACTACTCTATCCACAACCTCAGCATACGTCGCAGGGGAATCATCTAACACCATCCGGAACAACACGGGCCTCAACCCTCTCAAAAACGTGTTCCTCTTCGTCCTCTCCTAGTTCGCAACATGGGGAACATATGACAACAGCGAAGAAAACTGCCTGGCATACTCGGCAACCCTCAAGTTCCCTTCCTTCAGATTGTCGAACTCCCGCTCATGGTTGTTATAGAAAGATTCAGGGGTATACTCCTGTCGAAAAGCTGCACAGAATCTCTCCCAAGAAATCAGAACTCCAGTCTCTCTCATGACACGAGAAGTACCCTTCCACCAGCTTTGCGCATGCTCTCTCAACTGCAACATGGCTAACTTCAGTATCCTCTATGCGAGTACTCCACAACGTCAAACAACTCTTCCATGTGCTCAAGCCAGCCTTCAGCCAATAGACCAGCCTTGATGTTGTGGATCCGGATCCGCCCCCCGGCGAGGCAGCGGAAGAACATAGAAATATAGCCGGGAGATGATCAATACGAAAAATTCAATAACAATTATCGACTTACATAGGGGGTTCAAAACCACTACCTTGCTGGCACTTGTGCCTGGCTCCAACCGTAGTTACAATAACGTCGGCTCTTCTCGGTAGACTGCGGTAGATATCGCCAATCCGGTCCACGACCAGAACCGAGACTCCTTCGCCAGCCTGCACTAGAAGCACTGACGAATTCTTCACGAACGGATTCTCCTCGTCGAGTTGGCCGGAAACGAATTTCCGGCGACGACGGGCGGCGGCGGCGGCGGCTTGTGGGAGAGAGGAGGGGCGGCTAGCACTTAGGGTTAGGGTTAATTAGAGTGTTATATTGTATTTAGGTTAAGTCATAATTCCATATTAAATAGAATAGGTGATGGGTTTTGGATCCGGCCCAACGGGCCCGGGTCCAACGGATGAACATTCGTTTCATCTTCATCACCGAGACTTCACCGTAACTCCGATCGCCGATCAGATCGGACCGATCGACTCAGTTTCCGAAACTGAATACAATGATCTGAAAAACCAATTTTGAGAACCCCAGTGCAAAATGACCGTTTTGCCCCTCAACAGCGGGAAACCCCGGTTTGACCCCTGTTGACTTTTAGGAAGTCGCACTTCCCGAAATCCTCTTCTCGTGCTCAACACATTGAGCTGAGTATCCGTGCGGGAATCTCGAATCTAGTACTTGTGTGACCCTCAATGGTTCAGGGATACAGCTAGCCGTGGGCCCACAACCATTGTGGCTCCGGGATCACAATTCCGGACCTGCCCAACGGATCATGGTAAAACATCTAGCAACATCGCCCCATGATCCCCTAGGTATCACTGATAGTGCCTTCGTGATACTTGGGAAACATCCAAGGCATAGATCATAAACCCTAAATTCTCTAGCAACAACAAACTAAACATTTCCATGGCAGACACCAAATGAATCTTAGGTCGCGAATCAGCACCATAGAAAATCCCATTTTTCTCCAAATTCAGGCCTAAATCTCACTACACCATGAAAACAATCAACTGTCGCTCTATAACTGGACAACACATCAATTCCCAAGATACAGTCAAAATCTCTAATCTCCAGAACAATCAGATTAGTCACCAACGCATTCTCATAAAACCTAAGAACACAATCCAACACTACCTCACAGGACAACAAACTCACGCCAGCAGGGGTAGATACGGAGACAACATCACATAGTGGGGAAGAACTCAACCCACGCTCACACACAAATAGCTCAGAAATAAAAGAGTGTGATGCTCCAGTATCAAACAAAACTCGTGCAGGAAAGTCAAAGATAAAGCAAGTACCTGCAATCACTCCCTCTGGTCTATCCTCCGCCTGCTCTCTCGTCAAGGCGTTCACTTGAGCCTGCTGCGGTCCCGGAAACTGAGGTCTCGAAGGTCCACCAAACCTAGACGGTTCACGGGGTTGGAAACCTGATCGTTGGGACTGAGCAAAAGGTTGCGGTCTCTGCGAAGAACCGCCAGTTGAACCTTGCTGCGACTGATTCACTGACTGTCCTCCAGCCGGACACACTCGAGCGAAATGTCCAGGCTGCCCACAAGTATGGAAAAGGCCCTAAACTCCACGACACTACGAAGTCATATGACGACCTCCACACTGTCCGCAAGACACTCCTCCTCCGGAGCCACTGCCACCAGAACTCACTGAACCAGAAGAACTCGAGTTCGAACACTTCTTAAACTACTTCCCTCGAGGCTTGAACCTCTGACGATTCGACTATTGCGGCACTTGAGGAGATTGGAAAGAAGGCATCGCTTCCGTCACAGGTTGAAAACTACGTCCAGCTGTCGACTGAACCTGATTCTGCACCTCCATCAGACTCTCCTCAATATCCACTGCTCTATCCACAACCTCAGCATACATCGCAGGGGAACCAGCTAACACCATCCGGAACAACTCGGGCCTCAACCCTCTCAAAAACTTGTTCCTGTTCGTCCTCTCCTGGTCCACAACATGGGAAACATACGACAACAACGAAGAAAACTGTCTGGCATACTCGGCAACCCTCAAGTTCCCTTCCTTCAGATTGTCGAACTCCCGCTCATGGTTGTTATAGAAAGACTCAAGGGTATACTCCTGTCAAAAAGCTGCACAGAAGCTCTCCCAAGAAATCACAACTCCAGTCTCTCTCATGACACGAAAAGTACCCTTCAACCAGCGTTGCGCATGCTCTCTCAACTGCAACATTGCTAACTTCAGTCTTCTCTCTTGCGATTACTCCACTGCGTCAAACAACTCTTCCATGTGCTCAAGACAGCCTTCAGCCAATAGACCAGCCTCAACACCAGTAAACATCGGCCTTAACGTCCCCAATAATATGAGCCAACTTTAAAGGGAGTTCCAACCGACTCACAACAATTTGTCAATGACGTGGACAGCTTTCCGGCATACATGAACCCCCTCAATATATGAGCCGGGCCATGTATACGGGTAGCATCGACGTACACCCATTGTTGATGGAAGGTAGGGTTAATTTAACAATTTTAATACCCTTTTGTTTATCGAATAAACATTTTATCTTGATATAAGTTTTTAAATCAAATTTTAAAACGAGGGATTTTATTTTTGAAAAATTTTGGTCTCATGCATATTTAAATCTAATTTTAAAACATGCAAACATGCGGATTCAATTATTCTATATATCAACATATATAAAGTAACATTGGGATGATCGATCGCGAGAGCTATGCGGTCCGTGGTTGCCAGCCACGGACCTGGGTCCAATCCTAGGGGTAATGCAATATGCAATGCAATCCTATTACAAAGCTTTTCGGTTTTACAAATCTTCGGTCTTCAATATCTTGATCGTCATCGTCCACCGTCTTCGGATGTCCTCCCACTAAATCTAGTAATTTACATTTAAATTTACTATGACAAATAAGGGATACATTTATCAAGGGGTGGGAACGGGCCACAAACAGACCCACTTTAAATGATAATCAAATATATTAAAAATCGAAATCAAATAAAACCTATTGCATACACCTAACACATTGGGCACGGCTCTCGATCACCCCAATCATACAATTAATCTAATTAACATGCATAATTTAAATAATCTAATTATTCATCGTAAAATCATATTCTAATTACGAAATCGTATTTTATAACAAAATCGCATTTTGCCGATAGAAACAAATTTTAATCAACAAAATCATATTTTATTACAAAATCATATTTCATAATTAAAATCACATTTTACTAATTTTAATTGTATCAATATTTGGGCTTAAAACAATTCTAGGCCCCCTATTGCATACACCTAACACATTGGGCACGGCTCTCGATCACCCCAATCATGCAATTAATCTAATTAACATGCATAATTTAAATAATCTAATTATTTATCGTAAAATCATATTCTAATTACGAAATCGTATTTTATAACAAAATCGCATTTTGCCGATAGAAACAAATTTTAATCAACAAAATCATATTTTATTACAAAATCATATTTCATAATTAAAATCACATTTTACTAATTTTAATTGTATCAATATTGGGCTTAAAACAATTATAGGCCCAAAAACTTAAAATTTCAAAATCGACCAAAACCGGGCCCGACATCGCATACCGGCCCGAAAACTTCACGGGCTGCCCGGGACAGGCCCGAACCAAACCCTGGAAGAAATCAGACCAGCCGTCACGACAACGTCGGAGACTCGCCGGAGCGGCGGCCGGCGGCGGCGCCGCCACCACAAGAAAAACTCGCGGCGGCAGCCGCGCAACATCACGTCGCGCCCACGCGCCCAGCGACTTCCAACGTCGCGCGCCATGCACGGCCAGCGTCGCACAATCGACGCGCAGCGGGCGGCGCCACAAACAGCGCAATTGCGCAGCATCCACGGTGCAAGGCGGGCGGCGATGTGCGACAACTCGCGCGAGGCCGCTGCCTAACGATCGCCCACTGCTTGCGCATACCGATCGACCATCGTGCTTCCAGCGGCGCAACACCTTTGCACGGACTGCAGCGCCAATTGATCGGCGATTAGTTGCGGCCGTGCGCGCCCGCTCGCGCATCATCGCGCAGCCATCAACCGCATCCATCGCGTGACGCCGTGCGCCATCGCGTGCTCATGTTCGCGCCGCTGCATGCGGCGGTGGCGAGGCCGTGAGTTTGATTTTTCGATCGATTCCAAATCTGAAATTCAATGTTAGATACAATAAGGCAATTTCGTATGATCAGATCCGAAAAACCTGGCTCTGATACCACTGTTGTGGATCCGGATCCGCCCCCCGGCGAGGCAGCGGAAGAACATAGAAATATAGCCGGGAGACGATCAATACGAAAAATTCAATAACAATTATCGACATACATAGGGGGTTCAAAACCACTACCTTGCTGGCACTTGTGCCTGGCTCCAACCGTAGTTACAATAACGTCGGCTCTTCTCGGTAGACTGCGGTAGATATCGCCAATCCGGTCCACGACCAGAACCGAGACTACTTCGCCAGCCTGCACTAGAAGCACTGACGAATTCTACATGAACGGATTCTCCTCGTCGAGTTGGCCGGAAACGAATTTCCGGCGACGACGGGCGGCGGCGGCGGCGGCGGCGGCTTGTGGGAGAGAGGAGGGGCGGCTAGCACTTAGGGTTAGGGTTAATTAGAGTGTTGTATTGTATTTAGGTTAAGTCATAATTCCATATTAAATAGAATAGGTGATGGGTTTTGGATCCGGCCCAACGGGCCCGGGTCCAACGGATGAACATTCGTTTCATCTCCATCACCGAGACTTCACCGTAACTCCGATCAGATTGGACCGATCGAGTCAGTTTCCGAAACTGAATACAATGATTTGAAAAACCATTTTTCAGAACCCCAGTGCAAAATGACCGTTTTGCCCCTCAACAGCAGGAAACCCCGATTTGACCCCTGTTGACTTTTAGGAAGTCGCACTTCCAGAAATCCTCTTCTCGTGCTCAACACATTGAGCTGAGTATCCGTGTGGGAATCTCGAATCTAGTACTTGTATGACCCTCAATGGTTCAGGGATACAGCTAGCCGTGGGCTCACAACCATTGTGGCTCCGGGATGACAATTCCGGACCTGCCCAACGGATCATGGTAAAGCGTCTAGCAACATCGCCCCATGATCCCCTAGGTATCACTGATAGTGCCTACAAGAACCAGTCGTCGTGGTTAGCGTACAGTACGGTCCTTTCAATCCATATATCCCGATCAGATCAACGACCATTGGTAAATCGAGAGTCGCTATAGATCCGATAGCTATGCATACATCTTGGAGATTGAATAGTGACATCGCGAGTGTAACTAGGTAAACACATTTACCTAAAACACTTCTAGTACACTGGCCAGAGATTTATACACTATTATCCCCTCAGATAGCATAGGATATCCACGCATGTCTGCGAGCGGTGAATCCTCGACAACGATGCATCGACTCCTACATGCATCGGGGTCTCACCCAATCCC
>KV010760.1:69086-87420 GCA_001598015.1 Dorcoceras hygrometricum | reverse complement strand
AGGTCACTATCTATCTGCATGCTCAGAACATCACAATGTTCCCTACCAATGAAACATGGTACTTTGCATCGCAGATACTAATCTCGTACTCGGGCGGCCTTATCCTCATTTTGACGGCCCAATTGACTAGGAACATGTTCAGAATACACAACGACTTTTAGATGTGTTTCATGATAGCCGTCATACCCACTATCACATCTAACATACGCTTTAGTGCATTCTAGGTCTTTACTCAACGCAATTGTAAATCATTACACACATAATGAAAGTAAAGAACGTCATATAAGTAAATGCGAATATCATATATAAAGATTGTTTCATACAAGAGTCTATAAACCCACACGCCACAAGTTGGCTAGTTGGGCATCTACTCTAACACTTGACACCAGTAAACGTCGGGGGATTCATTCTCTGGAACCTAGCCAACACTAGCTCCATCTCTCAAATATGTCGAGTCACATCATCCACCTCTGTCTGTCTAGTACGTCGATGCAAAGGTATCTCCTGCTGCTCAACGTCCTCATCACTGCCCGGGGCTCTAGACTCCCCATCTACCTGCCTAGCAACCCTACTCCTACCTCTCCTCGGCGGCATCTACCAAAAATCAGAGGTTAGAAAACAAGCAGATAAATCACATAGGCAAATAATCAAATCACACAATCACAGAATCAGCCTAAATCAAAACTCAAACTCTGTGCCTAGACTCAAGTGTGAAAAAAAGAAACGAGCTTATCCCAGTTTAAGCATTGATACCAAAATTGTCAGGCCACGTGCGCTAATACACCAATTAGTCACAAAAATGCGGAAGCATCATAAAAATATGGGCTAAAATTTTCGAATATAGGCCTGATCCAATTCATTCAAAATACATACTCAAGATAAGAGCTTAACTCAAAACTCATACAGTAACACAATAAAACTAATAGTCAATCAACTACCGATCCCCAAATAATATAAAGGCGCAGGACATCCCCTGGCTCAATATAATATATATCAATACAACTGGGACTCAAAAAAAAGGAGATCGACCAGCTGAAACTCCACTCTGTACAGCCTGGTTACCTGAAGAACCTGTAATGGCCAACACCGACCAAAAACAGCCCAAAATCGGGAAAATAAACGAGGTCAAACCTCAGTACGAAGAGCACAATAAAGGCATCTATCATATCAGACAATGCAATATCTCAATCGTGCAATGCATGAACAGGGCTACCAAAAATCATCGGTAGGCAAAAGCACAATGACTCAGCTGTATATCATATTAGACAATGCAATATCTCAATCGTTCAATGCATGAACAGGGCAACAAAAAATCATCGCTAGGCAAAAACACAACGACTCAGCTGTGCATATCTCATCAATCATCATCATCTTGTGATCTTCAGGTGCTACGACTCAGCCGACCATCACAAGGCAGTGTGGTATTCAGGCACGACGACTCAGCCGACCACCACATCAAAACAGCGTTGGACCTTTCAGGCACGACGACTAAGTCGGCCGATCACAACGTGCAAGGGAATTCAGCTCACCAAGGAATCAGGCTCAATAAATATGCGTGAATGCACAGCAGACACATGCTTAAAATCATACATATCTCACGCACAAAACAGACATGAGCACATAATCATCATACAATCAACACAGAGCATAACAACTAATACATGAAGGAAATATCCCAAAGATGATAACAAAGCTGCTTGAATCTAGCCCAATTCGTATCTCAATTCAGCTTCTACCTCAACAGATCTTACAAAAACAAGGACGAAGCAATCAGCTCATGTCTACAGTCCTAGCAGCTCCACGGCAAACTCAGCAAAAGCTACTACAAGTTCGAATCTGTCAAAGTATCTAACAAATCAGCTCAATTCTGAACTCCTATAGTTCACTGCCTACGGTCAAGAACTCAAATCTGGTTCTACCACTAAATGTAGGCTCTAAGAACTGGAACTAAGCTAGAAACAGCAAGGAATCGCTTACCCAGAAGCTCAGAAGAACTGAAGAACTCTCGGGTTTAGCGTTGCGAAAATCTTCGAACACTGCAAATCCTTCCCGCTCATTCCATAGGTCGACTCAGGTCTCCAAACTAGTATCAATCGAACGCTCCAGAGAAGACGAGCTCAGCTCTACCAATATTGCTCCAAAAGACGGCGAAAAACGACGGCAATCGACGAAAATAGGGTTCGGATGAACAGTACCAATCGAGGGTTACCGGGATGAAGATAGGGAATATCAGGTTCGAAATACGCTAAGTGTAGATCAACACTTGTATTTAAAATCCCTCGTCAAAGTCTACATCGAAAGTCAACCACCGATACAATCAGATCTGAGCATCAGATCCTAGCGCTAAGGCACCAATCCTCGAATCTGAATCCAGCGCTAACTCAAATCTGCCTCGATAATTCTAACGCTATCAACTAAAAAAAACGGCGTCGCATCAGGGCTCCCGCTTTCTAACTCTAAACGACGACGCACAGGCTAAACAGATTCCAGCATTCAGATCTGCTCACGCTCACTACCAGATCCTATTCATCAGCGCTAAGTCTGGGAATGCAAAACGATGACGGATCACCTCTCGCCCCAGACTCGCCTACTCAAATATGAATTCTTTCCAGAATCAGATCCGGATAGAAGCATTCATCAAATCAACTCCAAATTCGACGCAGATTTCACCCGATAGAAACTAGCGACTCAAATCTGAACAACTCTAAGTCAAAGCTGAATATCACCAACCAGATTCGAACAAAATCCTCAAATCTGAAATTCGAAAATCATGACTCCCGTGACTAATCCTTAACCAAATCTGATTAATCACTAATTACTGAATCTCAGACCTCACAATGTGTCAGCGCAGAGTGCACCTATTATGTGCGTTAGGGTTCGGATGTTAGGCCAATGAGTCAGGTGAGGTGTGTGTCCAAATAACTCAATCTGGTACAAGAACATTGGTCTTGAATAGGGGTTTCCAATCGAGGTACCCTCACTCAAATCTGACCAGCCAATCTCCGGCAATCGGAAGACAAAGGTGTCGGGTGAACAATAGCAACGAGGGTTTGAAGTTATAAGTGTCGGGATAATATGGAGAAGATAAGATATGTGTGTCGTAAAATAACTAAGTGTTGGTCAACACTTATATATATATACTCCTAGTCAAAGCTACAATAAAGTCAAACAAGTTCAGACTTTACTACTGTACCAGCTCAGGCACACAAACCAGCTCATAGAGCACGCTGCCTTCAACCAGCACAGCGCTCAGCCAACCAGCTCAGGTATTTCAAGCAACACACATCCAGCTTGGATCACTCACACGAACCCGGTCTAGTCTATAGTGTTCAGACCAGCTCAGACCTCTCCACTGTTCCAACTTAGGTACACATACACTAAAATCAGATAGCGTTCCAACAAACCAGCTCAGAGAATCTAGCACATCTCTAAGCTAGGTCCAGCGCGCATAACACAGTAAACCTCAATGTTGTTCACCTCTAAGCTGGTATACCAAAAACCAGCTCAACGAAACAGCCAGATTAGAGCTAACCCCTCAGACCAGCCCACACCTGATCTGATCTAAACCGAACCAGAAGGTTACCAACAGCTTACAACAATACTCCTAAGCTGATCGCTAACAGGTCATCGGATACAATCCAGCACAGCGCTCCAACTAGCTATCCAGCACAGGACTAATCTGCCCAACCAGCTCACGCTAAGCCTTTAGACCAGCTGGCATCAAAACTGATTTATATCAATCCAAATCTCCAAGCTGTAACATCCCTACTAATAAATCATCAATCAGTTCTAACCGTCAGTGCTTAAAACCATGATTCAAACCAAAGATAACTAAAACCCGAACAACTTGCAAAACCAGCTTGGCCACGAAACCTGGACCAGCACACATCTAAGCTGGTCCCTTCACCAGCAGCTTATCCAGCTGAAGTATCTACTTGGGTTAAACACTAATCTTATCTAGTTAAATCGATAATCATCATCTGATAATTCCATTTGTCACATTCTCCTCAACTAAGAATGGATTTTGTCCTCGAAATAAAACCACAACTACAAACCAAAACTGAAAGAACACCAGAAAACCATCCAAAACTGAAATGTGCAAACGACCCAGCATACCTCAATGCTCTGCAATAAACCATTAACCAAAAGTACCAAAACAACTCAAAACACCAGTCAACAAGCAAAAAGATTACCTGGGTAATATTGCGCATACTCAAACAGATGAATCCATTCCTGTCTCATCTTTTCTTCAACTTCCCAGGTAGCCTCTTCTCTGCCATGCTTGCTCCATTGGACCATCACCAACGGAATAGTCTTGCTTCTCAATTGTTTCTCCTTCCTATCCAGAATCTGCACCGGATATTCAACATAGCTCAAAGCTTGATCCAGCTCAACTTCATCGGTCCGTAGAACATGGGAAGTATCTGGCTGATATTTTCTCAACATTGACACATGAAACACATCATGAATCGCTACTAACCCAGCAGGAAATTTCAAACGATATGCCAAGGATCCAATCCTCTCAATAATTTCAAACGGTCCAATGAATCTTGGAGCTAACTTACCCTTGAGCCCGAATCTCATCACGCTCTTGAAAGGATAAACTTTCATAAATACTCGGTCGCCAACCTGAAATTCCAAAGGCCTACACCTTCTGTTAGCATAGCTAGCTTGAAGAT
Source organism: Dorcoceras hygrometricum (assembly GCA_001598015.1). Lineage (NCBI taxonomy): Eukaryota > Viridiplantae > Streptophyta > Magnoliopsida > Lamiales > Gesneriaceae > Dorcoceras > Dorcoceras hygrometricum. Next base: position 82,741 of record KV010760.1, on the reverse strand, counting down.
CTTGTGCAACCTTCATCCTACCCTGAATCAGCTCAATCTGATCCTCCATATGCTGCACAACTCAGGGGTAGACAGTTTTCTCTCCAAATTTTTCCTAAAAAATTGGTGATCTGCACTTTTTGCCATACAAAGCTTAGAAATGGGGCCATCCCGATAGTCACTTGGTAGCTGTTATTATAGGAAAACTCAACCAAGGATAAAGAATCTTGCCAGCCACCATTGAAATCCATCACAGCATCTCGCAGCATGTCCTCCAAAGTCTGAATGGTCCTCTCGGATTGGCTATCTGTCTGAGGGTGATATGCTGTACTCATAGCAAATCTCGAACCCATTGTTTCTTGCAAAATCTTCCAAAATCTGGAAGTGCATCGTGGATCTCTATCAACACTGACACTGACACGTCATGCAATCTAACCACATGATCAGTGTACATATTTGACATCTTCTTCATAGAACACCTTACGTCATAGGGAATGAAGTGGGTGGACTTAGAGAGTCTATCAATCACCACCCAAATCGCATCAATCCCTTGTTCAAACGAGTCAAATGGGTCACGAAATCCATGGCAACATGCTTCCAATTCCACTTAGGCACTTCTAAGCTCTTTATCAATCCTCCAGGTCTCATCCTCTCGGTCTTGACCTATTGACAATTCAAGCATCGTGCTACAAACCCAGAAATATCGTTCCTCATGCCTTCCCACCAATAGTGCGACTTCAAGGCATGGTACATCTTCTTGTCACTCGGATGTACACTGTAACAACTGCAATGGGTCTCGTTCAGTATAGTCACTTTCAGGTCTATTAGATTCAGAACCACTAGTCTACCATGAAATCTTAGACATCCATCCGAGGCAACAGTAAAATAATCCGACTGACCATTTTGGGCCTTTATCCTCAACTCATGGATATACGGGTCAGTCTTCTATGCTGCTCTAATGTCTTCTACAAGCTGTGGTTCAACCTAAAAAGAAGAAACTACAAAGTACTGATCATCCGGTTGGAAACTCCACCCAGAAGTCCCCAGATGCTCATGGACTTTTGAGATACTCAAAGATGTTAGCAACGCAGGCTGGGCTTTCCTACTCAAGGGATCGGCCACTAAGTTCATTCGCCCAGGCTGCTATTGAATCTCACAGTCAAATTCCTTGAGCAACTCCATCCAACGACGCTGCCTCATGTTCAAATCTGACTGAGTGAAGATGTACTTTAAACTCTTGTGGTCGGTGTACACCACAAATTTCTCACCATACAGGTAGTGATGCCAAATCTTCAAAACAACAGCTGCCAACTCCAAATCGTGAATGGGGTATCTTGTCTCATGGGGTTTCAACTGTCGAGACACGTAAGATATCACTCGTCGATTCTGCATCAGCACGCATCCCAACCCACTCAGAGAAGCATCGGAGCATACCACAAAACCTCCAGAACCCGAAGGTAAAGCCAACATAGGAGCAGTAGTCAACTGATCCTTGAGCAACTGAAAACTCAACTCACACTCGTCTGTCCACTGAAATCTCCTATCCTTATGGGTCAACTGCGTCATTGGCCTGGCTATGGAAGAAAATCCCTCGATGAAACGTCTGTAGTAGCCAGCCAAACCCAAGAAACTACGGATATCTAAAATGTTCCTAGGTCTCTACCAGTTAAGAACTGCCTAAATCTTACTAGGATCCACCGAAATACCTTGCGCAAAAATGACATGACCCAAAAAGATCACCCTATCCAACCAAAATTCACACTTAGTGAACTTTGCATACAACTGCGAGTTTCTCAGTGTCTGCAACACTAATCTCAAATGCTACTTATGCTCTCTATAGTTCATCGAATACACCAGAATATAATCTATAAAGACAATCACAAAGCGATCAATATACTCACTAAAGACGCGGTTCATCAAATCCATGAAGATAGCAGGCGAATTCGTCAACCAAAACGGCATCACAAGAAACTCATAATGCCCGTATCTAGTCTGGAACACCGTATTCGCTACATCAGCGTCTCTAATCCGCAACTAATGATAACCAGATCGCAGATCAATCTTGGAGTATATTGCTGATACCTGCAGCTGATCAAACAGATCATCAATCCTCGATAGATGGTACTTATTCCATCGCTTTGTTCAGCTGTCGAAAGTCGACACACATCCTCAATGATCCATCCTTCTTCTTTACGAAGAGAATTGGATCTCCCCAAGGCGACATACTCAGTCTAGTGAAACCCTTCTCTAGAAGATCACGCAGCTGGTCCTTGAGTTACCTCAGCTTAGCTGGCGCCAACCGATATGGAGCTCTAGCAATTGTGGCAGTCCTTGGAACCAAGTCAATGCTGAAATAAATCTCCTGTCTCGAAGGAAAACCAGGAATCTCATCTGGAAAAACATGTGGGAACTCTCGGACAATCGGAATATCACTCAATTCCAGTCGCGATTCTTTGGTCACATTCAGGGCATAAATCATAAACCTTGCGTTCTCAAGCGACAACAGGCTAAACATCTCCATGACGAACATGAGTGGAATTCTTAGACCGCGAATCTACACCGTAAAAATCCCAATTTTCACCAAACTCAGACCTAAACCTCACCACTCCATGGAAACAATCAACAATAGCCTTATAACTGGACAACACGTCCATCCCAAAGATACAATCAAAGTCTCTAATCCAAGGAAATCAAATTTTTCACCAGCACATTGTGATCAAATCTGATCACACAACCCAACACCACCTCACGGGACAACAAATTCACACTAATAGGAGTAGAAACAGATACAACTTCACACAGTGGGGTAGCACTCAACCCACACTCATATATAAAAAGATCAGATATAAAGGAGTGTGATGCTCCAGTATCAAACAAAACTCGGGCAAGAAAATAAAAGATAGAGCAAGTACGATCACTCCTCCAGGCATATCATCTGCTTTCTCCCTAGTCAATGCATTCAACTGAGCTTGCTGAGGTCCTGAGAACTGGGTTCTAGAATGCCCTCCAAACCTAGACGCTTCTCGTGGTTGGAATCGTGCTCGCTGGGATGGTGCAGGAGGTTGCGGCCTCTGCAAAGAACCACCAGCCGAACCTTGCTACGACAAATTAGAGGGTTGTCCCCTCATCGAAGTACACACTCTAGCAAAATGTCCAGGTTGCCCGCACTTATGGCAAAGACCCTGAAATTCATGATACTGAGAAGTCAAATGCCTACCTCCGCACTACCACACGTCACCTCTCCAGAACCACTACCACCAGAACTAACGGAACCAGAAGAACTCGAATTTGACCATCTCTTAAAATTATTTCCTCTAGGCTTGAAACTCTGGCAATTAGACAGCTGCGACGTCTGAGGAGGCTGAAATGCATACATCCCTTCAGGCACGGGATGGAAACCTCGTCCATCTATCGGCTGAATCTGCGTCTATGCATCCAAAAGACTATCCTCAATGCCAACCGCCCTATCCAATGCCTTAGCATAAGTCGATGGGGAACCAGCTAACACCAGCTGAAACAAATCTGGCCTCAAAACTTTCAAGAACTTGTTCCGTTTTGTCCTCTCCTGGTAAGAAACGTGAGGGACATACGCAAGAAGTGAGGAAAGCTGTCTAGCATACTCAGCGACCTTCAGATCCCTTGCTTCAGATTATCACACTCCCTCTCTTTGTTGTTATAGTATGACTCAGGGGTATACTCCCGATGAAACGTAGCACAGAAGCTCTCCCAAGTGACCACAACTCCGGTCTCTCTCATGACCCTGGACGTACCCTTCCACCAGCGTTGAGCATGATCCCTCAACTGAAAAAATCCAACTTCAGTCTCTTCTCCTCAGTATATTTAATGGTATCAAACAACTCTTCCATGTGTTGCAACCAGCCTTCAGCCATCAAACCACCCTCGGTGCTAGTAAATGTAGGGGGATTCATCCTTTGGAACCTAGCCAACACTAGTTCCATTTCACCAATCTGTCTAGTCACATCTTCAACCCCAGCCTCCGTCTATCCAGCTCGACGATGCAAAGACACTCTGTTGAGAAACATCCTCGTCACTCTCTGGTGCTCTAGACTCCCCAAATACCTGCCTCACAACTCTACCTCTTCTTCTCGGTGGCATCTAACCAAGACTCAGAAGTTAAACACATAGGTAGATAAAGAAATCACAGATATCACAGAAATCACCGAAATCACAGAGTTAATCATGAACAGAAATTAAAACTATGTGCCTAGACTCAAGTGTGATAGAAAAGAATTGAGATTATCCCAGTTTAAGATCTGATACCAAAATGTCAGGCCCGGTGCTCTAAATCAGAGATTAATTACTCTATTAATCACAATTACGCGGAAGCATAAAATATGGGTTAAAAATTTTCATTTGGTCCTGAACTGAAAATATCCTTCAAAATACATTCATACTCAAAATATAGATTTTTAACTCAAAAATCCATTCAACGAAACAGTACCAGAAATGTATACAACAACTCAGCGAAAACAAATCTCCAATACAGTATTCATGCAGGGCATCCCCTACTAAACTAATTCAATACATATACATAACTGGGACTCAAAACGAGGATCTACTAGCCAAAACACCACTCGGTCCAACTGGGTTACCTGAAGAACCTGCAAAGGCAAACACAAGATGGAAAGAAAACAAGGTCAAAACTTTAGTACGAAGAGCAATCAAATAAAAACAATCAGATAAGGAATAAAAATATCTTAAGTCATGCAATGCATGGAAGGTTACCGATAATCATCGGCAATCAAGGCACAACGACTCAGCTGGGAAATCATAATCTCAATAATTCATCGAATCCAAATCACAGCGACTCAGTTGGCTATCACGACTCAGTGAAAGCATTGTATTCTCAGGCAAGACGACTCAGACGACCAATCACGACTCAATGACTAATCGGTTCTAAAAGGAACATGCTCAATATGTTATGCATGAATTCAAGCCAGAGTCAGCTCACAAACAATGCATGTAATCAAACATAAGAAAACCAGATAGTCATTTAGAACAGCAAGGCTAAGCAAACTCAGCTTACATCCAACACGCATACACGTCAATCAATTCACGCTGGAAAGATTCTCATGCTTATGTCAAAGCTATTAAACAAGCTCAATACATACCTTTCGTAGATCTTGATACAATACCTCAGCTCAGTTATCAGCGGATCATACTTCTAGCTATTCTCAAGTCTCTGTCAAGAAATCAAGGCAAAAACCACAAGAAAAGACATAATTTGCCAAGATACCCAAGAAAATCAGCTCTACTCAAGCTTAACCAGCTCGCAGCCTAAAACCTAGCAGCCCAGAACAGCTATGTCTAGCCAACAAAGCACTACTCAGCTCAAAGATAAACGCTAGGAACAGAAATTAGCACTAGCAGAACACGGTTACCTGAACTAGAGTTTAACACTATCGGAAAATCTCAAGAACCCGCTCACGCAGTTCCTCAGGTATTATCTCTATCCGACCTCCTTTTGACTCCAAAATGGTACAAGAACATTGGTCTAGAAGAGGGTTTCCAACTGAGGTAACCTCACTCAAATCTGACCAGCCAATCTCCGGCAATCGGAAGAAAAAGGTGTCGGGTGAACAATAGCAACGAGGGTTTGAAGTTATAAGTGTCTGAATAATAGGGAGAAGATAAGATATGTGCGTCGTAAAATAACTAAGTGTTGGTCAACACTTATATATACTCCCAGTAAAAGCTACAATAAAGTCAAACCAGCTCAGACTTTACTACTGTACCAGCTCAGGCACACAAACCAGCTCAAAGAGTACGCTGTCTTCACCCAGCACAACGCTCAGCTGACCAGCTCAGGTACTTCAAGAAACACATATCCAGCCTGGATCTCTCACACGGACCCGATCTGGTCTGCAGTGTTCACATCAGATCAGACCTCTCCAATGTTCCAGCTTAGGTACATAGACACTAAAACCACATCATGTTCCAACAGACCAGCTCGGAGCATCCAACACTGTTGGGGATCGAATTATGGACCCTCTATTAATGTGAAATGACTAGTTATTCGATCAATAAGTAGTACTAGAGGGTGTAACCAGATCGAATGACAAGACGCATGATTCAGCCAGAAGTTGAAGCCGGGTTCACAAAGATCAAGCTGGTTTCAGCTGAAAGTTGAAACCAGCCCAATACAAGGCGAGCGCTAAACATGCCAGTTCCAGCTGGAAGACTAGAACTAGCTCGACAATTCGGCCGAACTATCTGGTTAACTTAACTTGAGCTGAAATAGCTCAGTGTTCTTGAATACTTTGTGCACCGAGATACAGATTGAATAATGTAAATAAAACATGCGGAAATAACTCAAACTGCACTCTATCATTCGAAGCCACACTGAAAATAGTAAAGAAAGATACGCTGAATTTGTTTATGGAAGTTCGGAGCTCAATCTCCTACGTCTCCCCTTCTTCCGCCACGGGAAGGATACACTAGAAGACTTTGATTACAACGACCCTCACTGCAACCCACTCCTACGACCCGCAACCTCAAGAACTCCTAGCATCTACCACTGCACACCAGCCCGCAAGCTGTGTGACTAACTCACTTCTTTTACGCCTCAGTGAGAAAGGCTACACACACTTATTTAACGTCTCATTGTGAAAGACAACTAGACTTGTTTAATGTCTCTGTACAAAGACTACAATGGAGAGTATTGAATCACATTCATTCTAATCTGTTTCGCTCATCTCTCGAATATGAGTGAATGTGTGTGTGTGAGATTTACAGTGTAAGCACAATCTCTCAATGAATTAAATCTCACACACTCTGGGAAGTGCTCCTTGTTCGAGCTGGTTTTCTGCTATCTTCCCAGGTTCTGTGTCGTGCGTTTCTTGATTTTCTGTTTGGACTTCGCACAACACACTCTCACTTTTATGGCGCATGTATTCAATCTGTTTCATTGCGCCTGTTTATAAAACCGCTGCTTGGATATATCCGTTGGACACAAAGATGTAGCCGTTCTGAAAAGTCTTCTGACGCATGTGTACTTTGTGTCCTTTGGCTTTTAATGTGTTGTATGCTTTATGTACTTTGAGCTCTGTTTATCGGTGATTCTGCAGCCTTTGGTCACTTCGAGCTCTGTTTGCTTGTGCCTGAGGTAGACAAGACGAAACAAATCAGTTTGAACCAATTAAATTGGTCTTCGTAGATTGTTCAAACTGTTTTGTTTGACCAGATTGATTTGTCTGGTTCAGGCTTCTCAGCTCGTTTATCTGTTAAGCTGTTGCTTCATCAGCTCCTGCAGAGCTCTCTCCTTGTCCTCACCAGCTTCTTTGTTCTAATCTTCGAGCTGATCTTCTGGAGCAACTTCTGTATCTGCGCCTCTTTTTGTCTGCAGCTGAACTTGTTCTGTTCTTTCCTGCTCTTCGAGCTGCTTTGAGGCTCCAGCTTTACTCCATTCCCAGCTGATCACCAACCAGCTGGTTGATATCTTTGAGATCAAGCTTCTCACAGATATCATACGGCCAGCTGGTTTGTCTGCTCCCAGCTGGTCCTCTTATCTTCAAGCTGGTTTGTACTTAACCAACTGGGCTCTATTCTTCTCGTCACGAGCCCCATTTTTGCTTGCTTGTCCTCTTGATCCATTCAGACACCTCCTTAATCATCCGCAAGCAAACTGTTAAGCAGTTCTGATTCGGTCTACCCAACGATTGAAATCCCTTTGATGAACTGCTTATTGTCGTGTTCAATGATCAAGCGTGCACTTGATCACTGCTCTTGTATACGGCTTCACGCTCAATCAATGCTCTTGTACACTGCACTTGATCTGCACTTGAGCTATTCTGTACTTGAGCATTCTGCACTTCAACTCTGCACTTCAGTTCTGCTCTTGATTCTGCGCTTGAACTGCTCTTCATACTCTGGGCTTGATCTTTGTGCTGCTCCAACATCCAGCTGATGAACCAGCTTGATGTTCCCTGCACTTCTGGAAGTAAACTACCGAACCAGCTTGGGCGTCCCCTTACTGTTCCATCTAGATATCTTCGACCAGTCCAGCTCAGGCGTCGCCTCACTGTCCTAGCTTGGATATCTTCACGTCTACTCCAGTCTAAGCAAGCTGCGCATGTCAAGTAGAGTGTTAGTACAGTAGAAGCAGATTTTGTGTGAATCAAAACTTAGATTCTGATCTATAAACACAGATTCAACAATCTCCCCCTTTTTGATCAACACAAAATCTGGATAAACATATGCATGTATGTTTATGCTTGAAAAAAGTTCTCCCCCTTTTTGTGGGAATAAAAAAGAGTTCGAAACCCTGTCTCCCCCTCAATATTTAAAACAAAACTCCCCCTTGACAGAACATGGGGTAATTTTATTTTTGAAATAAAATCATTTTAAGTACAGGGAGACAGTTTGTCGAAAGCTATATGAATGCATGAGATTTTGAAAAGTCTATGCCACTTAAAAATTCTCATACATATAGACCAGAGGAGCATCAAGAGACATTCCTACCCCTATCCATATGCTGAGGTTTGAAAATATTAAAATTTTGTAGCACAGACAGGGTTTCGAACGGATATCAGAGCGTATGGTAAAACTGTTTAAAAACATTTTTCGAAGAAAATGCACTATTCAAGAACAACCTGCTCTTATACCACTTGTTGGGGATCGATTTATGGACCCTCTATTAATGTGCAATGACTATTTATTCGATCAATAACTAGTACTAGAGGGTGTAACTAGATCGAATGACAAGACGCAGGATTCAGCCAGAAGTTGAAGCTGGGTTCGCAAAGATCAAGCTGGTTTCAGCTGAAAATTGAAACCAGCCCAATACAAGGCGAGCGCTAAACATGCCAGTTCCAGCTGGAAGACTAGAACTAGCTCGACACTTCGGTCGAACGATCTGGTTAACTTACCTTGAGCTACAATATCTCAGTGTTCTTGAATACTTTGTGCACCGAGATACAGATTGAGTAAAGTAAATAAAACATGCGGAAATAACTCAAAAACTGCACTCTATCGTTCGAATCCCAAATAAACAGTTTTAACAACATAAGAAAATATGTGATGCGTATGAATGTAAACACTGAAAACAGTAAAGAAAGATACGCTGAATTTGTTTATGGAAGTTCGGAGCTCAATCTCCTATGTCTCCCCTTCTTCCGCCATGGGAAGGATCCACTAGAAGACTTTGATTACAACGACCCTCGCTGCAACCCACTCCTACGACCCGCAGCCGCAAGAACTCCTAGCATCTACCACTGCACACCAGCCCGAAAGCTGTGTGACTAACTCACTTGTTTTACGCCTAAATGATAAAGGCTACACACACTTCTTTAACGTCTCAGTGTGAAAGACAACTAGACTTATTTAATGTCTCTGTCCAAAGACTACAATGGAGAGTATTGAATCACATTCACTCTAATCTATTTGGCTCATCTCTGGAATATGAGTGAATGTGTGTGTGTGTGAGATTTACAGTGTAAGCACAATCTCTCAATGAATTAAATCTCACACACTCTGGGACGTGGTCCTTGTTCGAGCTGGTTTTCTGCTATCTTCCCAGGTTCTGTGTTGTGCGTTTCTTGATTTTCTGTTGGGACTTCGCACAACACACTCTCACTGTTATGGCGCATGTCTTCAATCTATTTCATTGCGCCTGTTTATAAAGCCGCTGCTTGGATATATCCATTGGACACAAAGATGTAGCCGTTATGGAAAGTCTTCTGACGCATGTGTACTTTGTGTCCTTTGGATTTTAATGCGTTGTAGGCTTTATGTGACTTGAGCTCTGTTTATCGGCGATTCTGCAGCCTTTGGTCACTTCAAGCTCTGTTTGCTTGTGCCTGATGTTGACAAGACGAAACAAATCAGTTTGAACCAATTAAATTGGTCTTCGTAGATTGTTCAAACTGTTTTGTTTGACCAGATTGATTTGTCTGGTTCAGGCTTCTCAGATCGTTTCTCTGTTAAGCTGGTTGCTTCATCAACTCCTGCAGAGCTCTCTCCTTCTCCTCAACAGCTTCTTTGTTCTCATCTTCGAGCTGATATTCTGGAGAAACTTCTGTATCTGCACCTCTTTTTGTCTGCAGCTGAACTTGTTCTGTTCTTTCCTGCTCTTCGAGCTGCTTTGAGGCTCCAGCTTTACTACATTCCCAGCTGATCACCAACCAGCTGGTTGAAATATCTGTGAGATCAAGCTTCTCACAGATATCATACGGCCAGCTGGTTTTTCTACTCCCAACTGGGCTCTATTCTTCTCGTCACGAGCCCCAATTTTGCTTGCTTGTCCTCTTGATCCATTCAGACACCTCCTCCAAAGCATCCGCATGCAAACTGTTAAGCAGTTCTGATTCATTCTACCTAAAGACTGAAATCCCTTTGATGAACTGCTTATTGCCGTGTTCAATGATCAAACGTGCACTTGATCACTGCTCTTGTATACGGCTTTGCACTCAATAACTTCTCTTGTACACTGCACTTGATCTGCCCTTGAGCTATTCTGTACTTGAGCATTCTGCACTTCAACTCTGCACTTCAGTTCTGCTCTTGATTCTGCGCTTGAACTGCTCTTCATACTCTGCGCTTGATCTTCGTGCTGCTCCAACATCCAGCTGATGAACCAGCTTGATGTTCCCTGCACTTCTGGAAGTAAACTGCCGAACCAGCTTGGGCATCCCCTTACTGTTCCAGCTAGATATTTTCGGCCAGTCCAGCTCAGGCGTCCCCTCACTGTCCTAGCTTGGATATATTCACGTCTACTCCAGTCTAAACAAGCTGCGCATGTCAAGTAGAGCGTTAGTACAATAGAAGCAGATTTTGTGTGAATCAAAACTTAGATTCTGATCTGTAAACACAGATCCAACAAACACATCTCTAAGTTGGGTCAAGTGCACACAACACAGTAAACCTCAAGGCTGTTCACCTCTAAGGTGGTATCCTAAAAACCAGTCCAACAAAACAGCCCAGCTCAGAACTAACCCCTCAGACCTGCCCGCACCTGATCTGATCTAAACCGAATCAGAAGGTTACCGACAGCTTAAAAAAATACTCCTAAGCTGATCGCATGGAGATGTGAACCCATTGCTAGCTGTATCATTGAATCATTTAGGGTCACACAAACACTGGCTTTATAGATCCCGATGAGTAAAAAATTTGTTCAAAGAGTTGAGCAAATTATAAAAGGAGTTTATAAGGGGATGTAAATTTTAATTTGCGAAATTGTTCAAATTTAAAATTTAGATGTGGCTATATCATTAGTTTTGAAAATGATGATTTTCAAAAACTAATGTCATGAACTTAATTAAATTATTCAAGTGTTGAATTAATATTACACTAGTGGTCCTTGTAGAGCCCAAATAATTAACAGATCAATAATTCTTTTACTAGTGGGCTTGAAGGTGTTAAGTGAGATTTAATTATGATCATGGGCCTATATTGTATAATATAACCCAACTATACATACAATATATATGCAAGATGTAAATGAAAGGTTGGAGGCTCTTTCACATTATACAAGACATGTGTTTCCTTGCATACAGAGTTGTCATTCATTTTTGTCCCCTCCCTCTCTCATCTTGCACAAAATTCCCTCTCATTTTCTCACAAAGTTTTGACTTGGTTTTGAGTTGAAAACTTGTGCTTCTCATAGTAAAATACCCAAAATATTCTAGTTCATATTTTAGGTGGAACTATCTTGCTAGTAGTGGACCTAAATTTGGAGTGGAGTCCATTTTGAGCAAGGTGTGCTATTGGGAGCTTGTAGATAGTGTCTATCATTTCAAGAGCTAGATTATTTTAATCTAGTTGGAGCCATGATCATCCTTTTGAAGGTTGATAGGTATACTTTCTAAACACCCTATCGTTGGTTGTTTTGTATGGTTTACTTCATGAGTGCTCAAACTTTATATTTTATGCTTCCGTTGCGTTGTTGAGCATGAGATCTCGGTGTACCAAAACAGATAAGCTACGTAGATCATGTGAGACCTGGATTTGTATTAAGATTTATTTGTTGATTGTATCGGTTTTTGGGAGTTTTCTGCTGGTCAAATCTTTGTTTGAGAGTTTGGTTGGCATTTTCGGGTTTGAAATAGCATTTGGAGCAGTCGTGGTTGCGCGTTGTTGTGATCAGCGAGGTGTCTTTAGTTATTTTCGTGTATCGAGGGCAAAACGACTGCGTTTAGATTAGTTGGCGCGACGTCGTTTCGATGTTGCGTCTGGTACCAGCTGGTGGAATTGCGTGCGTGTGTCTGCTGGTTGTTCAGCAGAAGCAGATGTCAACGCGGGTCAACATTCCTGTAGCTCGAAGAGGAAACGTCGTCGTTTCGTGGTTGCGACTGGGAGTCCAACTGCGAGTGATTTTCGCCACTGTTGTTTGCTGTTGGTATTTCACGAGAGCTAGCAACTGGATGACGTCAGTGGAGCGACGTCGTTTGAGTTAGTTGCAACGCTGTGTTTTGAGGTTGCGACTGGAACCAGTAGAGAGAAGCGTTGCATTGTTTTGTTCTTGCAACTGGATACCCAGCTGCTGGTATAGTATCCTATGCAACGTCGTTTGAGTAAGTTGGTGCGACGCCGTTTGGAGAACCAGCCGTTAGTTTGCTTTGCGATTTGTTGTAGCGTTGTTGGAGAAATCAGCAGTTGGTTCCTTACCGTGTGCTGTTTGTATCCTGCTGGCTTGTTGGTACCTGCTGATTTTGTCGGTGGATTGTTTTTAAGATTTCAGCAGTTGTGGGAATTATAAATAGCAAGACTTGGTCTTCGTTGTGGATTATTAGTTCCCATACTTAGAAATTTCCAGCCTTTCGTTCTTTGCTCTTCGAACCCTAGAACACTGTTCAGCCGTTAGCTTTTCCGGCGATTTCTCGGCGTTTCCGGTGGTTGTTTTGCTCGTGCGAGGTAGCGTTGGACTCCTCTTGAGAAGCTCTTCCATTTCGTACCAGTTTTAGAAGCTGTAATTGGCTAGTTGAGGAACGCGAAGTTGCTGCCGTTCGAGTGTTGCGTCGACCGGGTAGAACTATGTTCTGGTTTTCGGTGAGACCTTGTTCCTAGCCATAGTTTTAAGCTTTCTGTGTAATTTTTGAGGTATATTGAGCAGCTGGTTGAGTGTGACTCCCAGCCGTGAGCTTGATTAGCAACCCGTTAGATTTATGTTGTGTATGCCGTTTGTTTAACAGGCTTTTACCATAGTCTTCGGGATTTCTCGCAGTGTTAATTGTTGCTCAGTATAAGGTACGGATTTGAGCTTATATTACAGCGAGGTTATGGCTTGGATGATTGTAGTTGCTGGTATGTGGAATGGCCGTGCCTGCTGGTTGTGTGCTGTTGAGGATTCTGTATGCTATTGTGTTATTGCTGGGTTGCATAGGTGTATATGCTTGTATTCCAGCATGTTGCATACACGCATGGTATTCCCTTTTCCAGCTTTGGTAGTCTTTGTACCTTGTTGTATTGTTGTTGTTTCTTACCAGGATGTGAGGGCGAGCGACAATACCGCACTCTCATCTCCCTGCTGGGATCGTAGCCACCATGCGCCGAGTGGTTAACTACCACAGTTCATGGGCGAGGCAACAGCAGGTTGAGTTGTTGTATGCATCTGGTTTATCTGTTGTGAGCACGAGACCTGACATTTTTGGTATCAGAGCTTAAACTGGGATAAGCTCAATTCCTTTTATCACACTTGAGTCTAGGCACAGTGTTGTGTG